>JAPDHH010000254.1:0-262024 GCA_032158285.1 Phytophthora sansomeana
GGTATGCCTTCGTTCAGTTCCCGTATTGCTTACAGTTTTTCCAGCGCAACGCAGTGCAGCGCGTCATCTCGGCGGCCGTTTTGGCGCCTGCAGTGACGCTCTTCCTGTGGCTGTCGCCGGCCTTCGCGACCACGACCGTGTGCAGCTTCATGATCAGCACGTGCGCCTACGAGTACGCGTGTCTGGCCAACCGCATCCGCTTGCGGATCTTGACGCAGATGGAGGCGTTGGAAGGGAGACTGAGCGGTGAAGGAGACGACAGACGCTTCGCCAATAACACGTCGCTGAATGACACGAGGAGCAACCACAGTATTTCAAGCAGGGAGTCGGAATTGCGGTCGTCAGAGAGTAATAGTGAGGTGAGGACGAGGCTCACGAGATCGCCGCTTCCCTATGCCAGAGCAGTTGAGGAAGAGCGGGAGAACCGAGAAATTGCCATTGTGGACGATGAACTACGAGACCAGGAAGCGAGGATACGCCGCTGTGCGGTGAGTGGACTGGCGGTCCGTTATTTTGACGGACATATCTGGTGGGCTGCGGCATTTGTGTCCATCCCAGTGTGTGTTATGACGTCGATGATCTTCCTCCTGTCGATTCAGTGGGTGTCGGAGTTCGAGTCGACGGAGTTTTATGAGTATCGCTGGTTCTTCGCGATCCCGACAGGTTACGTGGTCGCGCTGTGTGCGTGTTTGACGCCGGATTGGCAGTACGCAGTGATCACTCTGGTCAAGTACGGCGTCTTCACGATTCTCACGACACACTCCACGGCCTGTCCGATGAATGAACTCAATTGCAACTTGGTGGTAGGCACCTCGGAGATTTTTCTCGGTGGCATGGTGGTCATCCTCGTGTTTCGCTTCGCTTCGACGCCAGGCAAAGTGGAAGCTTTCGTCAGCTTCATGCTAGACATTGTGGGTCTGCTTTACGTGACAGGCACGCTGTCAATTCTTGTGGCCTTCGTGGATGACAACCACCGAACTCTCTACCGGAAGCTGCTCATCGCGCTGCTTTACATCGTCTGGGCTTCCGATACTGGTGCCTACCTCATTGGCAAATTGCTCGCCTACTTCAGATACCCGTACTACAACCCACTCGCCGCACACCTTTCGAAGAACAAGGACTATGAAGGTACGGTCGGTGCAGTTATCTTCGGCATCATCACGATGGTGGTAGCGTCCGAGGTGTTGGATTTACCGGGCTCGTTCGGCATGAAGGTCGGCTTTACTGTTCTAGCCGTGGTCGTTGGACGAATGGGCGACTTGTTCGAGAGCTTGCTGAAGCGCGCAGCAGGTGTTAAAGATTCTGGCACCTTGATCCCAGGCCACGGCGGCGTGCTAGATCGCATTGACGCGTTGATGTTTGCGACCATCGTCTTCTCTCGCTACTACGCGCTGCAATCCTGAGCGTCGGCATCAAAAGGCTCAACATTAATTTTATATAATGCAGCAATATTTCGTTAGGATGATCGCTAAAACTAAAGCTTGCCACAAGACAGGTCGGCTTATGCAGGACACGTTCACCAAATTCGAGCCGTTTTTTAGTCTTGCATTCAGTATGGCGCCCGGCTCAGAAGTTAAGGTCTCCGTCTCAGCAAAACAAGGCTATTAACGTAATTATCAATTCTATGGTCGCCTATTTAGCGCTATTTCGTCCAAATTAATTACAACCGTGACCGTCCACCCTGCTCCGCAGTGCTCCGTCGTCATGACCGACAGCCAGGAGCTCGAGTGCTTGGGCATCCCGATCATGCCGCAGCCGTCCGTGCAAAACTCTCCGCACCAGAACTCGTACTACCACCCCGCTCCGTCTCCGCCTCTGCCCCCACAAGCTCCAGCCCAAGCAAGTCGCTGCCCCGCCTTCCTGCGCTATAATGTGGTGCAGCGCACGCTCTCCGCGGCGGTGTTGGCGCCTGCAGTGACGGTCTTTCTGTGGCTGTCACCGGCCATTGCCACGTCTACAGTGTGCAGCTTCATGACCAGCACGTGCTCGTACGAGTACGCGTGTCTGGCCAACAGGATTCGTCTTCGACTGTTGACACGACTGGAAGCGCTCGAGAGCTCCATGTGCAGCGTAAACAGGCCAGGAGCTTCGACGAGTGACGTATCGCACCCGGACACTAGGAGCGACAGTGAGAGCAGTGAGAGCTTTACGAGTAGCAGGACATTCGTGTTCGACAGTACGGCGATGTCGAGGCTGCATCAGAGACCGTCAACTGACACGGACAGGTACACGATGAGGACCACGACGGCCAGAGCCATCCAGGAAGAACAGGAAGCGAGGGAGCTGACACAGGTGAATATCGAGCTAAAAGAACAGGCGCCAAGGTTGAAACGATGTGCAGTGACAGATGTGGCCAAGTACGTTTTTGGAGGACGAGAGTGGCTGGCGGCGCTGTGTCTTTCGGCGCTGCTGTGCACGATCTCGTCCTCTTCATTTCTGCTGGCAATCGAAGGTCTGCCGCTGCTCGAATCGACCGAGTTTTACGCGTCTCGGTGGTTTTACACGGTCGCGACGGGCTTTGTGGCCGCGATGTGTGCGTGCCTCTCTCCAGACTGGCAGTACGCGGTGATCATTTTCCTGCAGAACGCCATCTTTACGGTACTGACGCTGCACTCGACTGCGTGCCCGATGAACGAGCTATCGTGCAACATGGCGATCGAACCATCGCAAGTTTTGCTCAGTGGCATGGTCATCTTCTTGGTGTTTCGGTTTGCAACAAGTCGAAGCAACGCAGAAGCGTTCCTGACGTTTACACTGGATGCGATGGGTCTAATCTACATTATCGGCACGCTGTCAATTCTTGTAGCGTTCGTGGATGATGAACGGAGAACACTGTATCGAAAGTTGCTCATCGCGCTGCTCTACGTGGTGTGGGCGTCTGATACGGGCGCTTACATTACAGGGAAAGCGTTAGCGCTGGCTAATTATCCGCACTACAACCCGTTGGCGGCGCATTTATCCAAGAACAAGGACTACGAAGGCACTTTGGGTGCCATTGTGTTTGGAATCATTGCCATGGCTGTTTCGTCCGACATACTGGACCTGCCAGGTTCGTTCGGCACTAAAGTGGCATTTACCGTCGTCGCGGTGATCATTGGACGTCTAGGAGACCTGTTTGAGAGCTTGCTCAAGCGGGCAGCTGGGGTGAAGGATTCCGGAACTCTCATTCCCGGACATGGCGGTGTACTCGACCGAATCGACGCGCTCATGTTCGCAACATTGGTGTTTTCGCGCTATTACGCGATGGTGTACTGAAATTCTCGACTATTCACCAAAGGGAAAGCACAGCACTCCATCCACCATAAAATCCTGCTTCACGCGCGAATCAAAGCACCAACGCTTTATGGACTGCAGTACAGTATCATGCTGAGGTTGCCAGTCTGTTCTCTTTTCCACGTGTGCGTCAGCTGCAAGTGGAGAGTATCCTATCGTTCATCGTAAGTGTCGTGTCTGCGTAAATTGTTTTGCTATAGATATCAACTCCAATCTCGTTTCCAGCATTTGTCTCCGCTACTATCAGCAGTACGTAGATCCGTCATTCGAGTTCTAGACCTTCTCGCCTTTTGTCACTTCTCGTAATTGTAGCCACGTCCTTAGTACTTGGGGTCCACTGCACGTGCCCAGTTCTGTCCAATTCAAACAGGAATCGTCATTACAATTCCACATTTTCAGCCAATATCCATCCTCCCATTTCTCACCTTGTAGTCCGGGTCGTACTTGAAGTCTCCTTCGTTCAGGAACAACAGGTCCGTCAGCAACAACATCGTGAGGAAGATCACCAACGTCGCCTAACAAAAATAATAATCAGAAACAAATAAGATTAAATAAGCGTATTTTGTATCACCAATAGTAAAATTACACAGCACGCACCCAGGGCATCCAGGCCGCGTCGGACGCCGCGAAGGCCACGAAGATGAAGAAGACGATGAGCAGCAGCTGCAGCTTCTGTCGCAGCGCCGAGAACCACATGATGTCTTCGCTTCGCCGCACTAAGATCGGGACTCGTCGGAGGAGAAAAATGCTCCCTTGAAAAGAAAATAGAATTCCTCTTTTCATTGGTTGAAAATAAGTACACCTTAACTGCCAATCAGAACGCGTCACTGTGGCGCCATAATTCAAATTCCAAGCCGCCGTCGAGATGCCGTCGGTCCCTGCGTCCCCAGCGCCTCCCGTGCCCCAGCCGCGCCAATCCGGACGCATGAAGCGTATGAAGCTCATTCTACAGAAGGCGCTGGACGTGTCGGTGCACGCCGCGTCGATCGTGGACCTGCGCGCGTGTCTGGAGAGCGAATGTCGCGGAGACGAGGAGCTATTGGCCGCTTTCTTCACTCCTGCGACGCCTGAGGGCGCAGAATTTCACAGCATGGAGGAGGTGGCGGCCCAGGCGGTGATGAGCTTGCGGCAGAAGGTGGAGACGGTGTTTCAGTGGCTGTGCGAGACGAATGACGTCGATACGGAGCTTTTGGCGTTGGAAGACGTCGTCCAACAGGGAGAAGAGCGGCGTTTGCGACAGGTGACGGCGCAGGAGCAGCAGGAGACCAATCAGGAGGAGAAGGAAGAAGAGAAAGAAGAGGACAGAACGTCTCCTCAAGCCAGGATCCGAGCGGAACGACTGCGCGCCAAGCACGAGGAAGCTAAGGAGCTGGAGGCGCTCGTGCAAGCGTTGGAAGCCAAGAACAAGGAGCTGCAGCACGCAGTGGAGGAGAAACGACGGACAGCGACTGCTGATGTGCAGAGGATGCAACGGGTGGCGTTGCAGTTGGAGCAGGTGCACAACTTGGCCAAGGACTACGCGACGGCTCCGTAGGTGAGAGGTTTTGCTGTGTTGGCTGGAATATCTAGGTTTATTGTATTGCTGTTGTGGGTCAAACTGGTTGGTGGTTGGTTGTGGAACTAGTGAGACTGGAAGAAGTTCTGAGCAGCGTCTTGGAGGACCTGACGAGACATGGCCATGCTCTGCTGAGAGGCTGCGAGCTCTCGACGTAGCTCATCCAATGTCGTGCCATTCTGGAAATTGCTTACGAGGGATTGGAGTGTCTGAGGGTCCATGTGGCCCTTTGCTTTTGACTTCGTTTCACTTCCTGCACTTGAAGGGCTCTCTTCGCTGGTGCTGCGCTTCTTCTTCAGCGCAACCTTCGGCTTTGCTGCTGAACTGTACGCTGATGTAGAAGCTGCCTTGCCCTTCTTCTTTCGGACGTCGCTATTTGAATTGATAGATGTCCTGGGCCCGGTAGTGCGTCCTGGTCGAGGGCCATTAGGCATAGCGTTGCTTGATGGCGAAGACGAGGAGGAATTTGTTCTACCCATCGCTGCACGCTGCATTAGCATCTTGGTCTTGTTGTTTCCCCACGACTGCTGCTGTTCATCGTCGTCGTCATCCTCGAAGTCCATCTGCTGTAATTGGTTAGCATATGCAAATGCCTCTTGAAGCAATTTCGGGTCTATTGCTTTCGTTGCAGCAGCGGCAACGGCACGAGCAGGTCCGCTAGGCAACGACGTCTGGTTGTCAGGGGATCCCCTCCTTGTATTTAGCGTAGGTAGTGTGCTTTTTGGTGGTTTGGTGACTACTGTTTTCACCTGCTTCCCAGACAAATTCGATAGACTCGGTGACGGCTTGTTCAAAAAGTGTTCGACTTCGTCCCAAAGACCTCCACCGCTGGACTCTTGCGGCTCGTCCTCGTGCGTCTCTTCCTCTGCTGATTGAAAACTTTCTTCGTCGTCATCGTCTTCATCTTCCTGCTGCTGGTACTGGCTGCGTTGGCTCCGCACACTTTGAGCGCTTCTCTCCGACTTGATTGATCCTGCCGAGTGAAGGTGGCTACGGCTAGATGATGCTGACGAATTCGATGATCGCGCACTGGGGACCAGTGGCAGCTCCACGGTGCTCATGTCGTGCTCGAAAATATCAACGACGTCTGCTCGATTTTTAACGAAGGCACGCCGCAGCTTGTTATTGATTGCACGATGTGTGCCTTACGTGACGCAGCAATGAAGCTCACTCTGTTCTGCTACCTTCAGCTCGTTCAATTTCCCACACACAAGGCGAGAAACGGAGACTGTCCGAGGTTTTTAAGTCGACTGAAATAGTCTAGCACGACCAAAATTATCGAGTCATGCACCTACCTACACCAGCACATGGAAGAGCACCGAGTTGCCCATCGCATAGAGTGCGAGTTGTGCCGCTCCTCGAGCCACGACACTAACCAGCACAACGCCAACAACATGCAGTGACTTGGCTTTTGCAGGGTCTCCTTCTCCAAGGAGTAGTTGCAACGCCAACACATTGGACACTAGCACCAGAGCCCCAATGACGTGAATAAAGCTCCAATGGAACTCCCAAATGACCGTCAGCAATGCAAAGAGCTTGCCGAAGCTTGAGATGCACATGGCGCTGCCGAACCTCGTCCACGCCGCCCACAGTCCGTTCACCAACAGCTTCTCTCTCCACCCTCGACCGAATATATCCATCCAAATGGCAGCAAAGACGCTGGCAAAGTACACGACGTTCTCCAGGAGTGCAAGACACACCAAATGCAGCGAGAACTGCCCAATCCTCACGCCAGACGTCGCCGCGTGCAGGGCATCGGGACTTGTGTACATGGACTCGGATCGGAACGTCACACCGGCGTCTCGGTCCACCAAATAGGCCTTGACGTTCATGTCCAGCATGACCAAAATCACGAACAGCTTGAGCGTCGTGCGGAGCGACACGGGGGCCGGCAGATTGCACAGCACGTGGCGATACACTTGCGGCTTGAGCAGCAGCACCTCGAGGAACAAAAGCACCGTCTCGTACTCGACGTATTTGTCTGCAACCGCGTTGCAATCGTTGCAAATGGCCAGGCGCAGGTTCCCCTTGCCGTAGTCGCGCACCAACTCGTCCACGGCGGCGCCGCACTCGACGCACAAGAGGCCGCCACGCCGCGCCATATTCAGCGACGTACAGTACTATGATAGTACACAATTGAAAGTGCCAAATTATATGTGTTCCGACTAAGTACGTGTATCCATCTTGTTTGCAACGGTAGTGTTGGATCAGAGCTAGGATGCGCATTCGGCTAAGGTATCATGGCCAAGGACGTGCATCGCGTGGCCAACGCGAACGACGCGCGAGTGCTGAAGACTGTGGACGACCAAAGTTCGCGTCCTTTGCCAAGGAGGACGCGGCGCGAGCGGCGGCGCTGGTGCGTCCGTCGGACTGGAGACTTTCCGGGCAGATGGAATGGACTTGGGCATTGATTTGAGCTGTGAATCCACTGGCTTTGGTGCTAGGACTTGGACTTTAGACGGAAGACGTTCCCGGTGCGCACGGGGTTGGCGGCTGCGAGTCTGTTTGGACTCGGCTCCATCTTGATCTACGTGAGCACATTGATCGGACTGGACGAGGAGAACCGCGGGCTGTCCTTCCTCATCCTAGGACTCATTGGTAAGGCAATTGCTGTCTTTGGTGTAGTACAGTGGTGGTGCTAGATATTGGAGAGGTTTTGACAGTGTTTTCGTTGTTGTGCTTGTGTTGCAACCTTCATCCCTGGAAGCTACGCGACGTACCAGCTCTACGGAAGGACCAGGGGGCCCAAAAATGATATTTTTATTTATCGTGCCGGCATCGGATTATGCCGAAACGGCCTTGCGACTCGAACATACATTACGTTGTCTGAGGAAGAAGTAAAATCAATAACTGAGTTACTGCCGCAATAACTACACTGTACAGCGTATGTATATCAAAGCACGAAAAAGGAATCTACGAGCGAGTTGCGTTGTCCACCGTCTGTGCGTCCCAGTACGCAGTATTTTCTCGCAAAAAGAGAACCATCTCCAGCGTAATAGGTTGCAGTCCATGGCGTTGTTGGCCAAACGTGGTGCGAGCCACGCTGAAAAAGCGCTCGACCACGTTGTTGAGGATAGGTCCCGTTTCAGAGGACGTAGCAGCGAGCATGAGAGCATCGTGATTGGGGTGCTCACTTCGAACATGAGATACTAGGTTAGACTAGTAGGGCAGCATCCCGGTAAAGCGGGTTGCTAAGGGGGCGACGCGAGACCAATTTCAGTGAAATGGGTACGGACGCTCCCCAAAAAAAAGCAAAACCAAAAATAGATTCTCTTGAATTTGTTGGCGTCTGACACCACTTTTGTATCAAGACTTATGCGTTTTCTGTGCGTCTGTGCGCGCACGAATTCGTTTTGCCCCTGGCGACTTTTCGATACAACCCCCCGTTATTTTGGGGGGCACCCGAAGGCCTTACGAATTTGTTGGCGGGAGGCGCACACAAAACACTACCGTGAAACACAGAACTCAATACCGTATCACACTTTGACATTTGACAATCGCTGCTTTGATGACGAGAAACCCTATCGTAACCCGTATATCGTACTTAGACTAGGTAAGTACGGATCGGCGCGAAAGGAAGCAATGTGAGAGACGATCTAATGTCAATGATAGGAAGTCGCGTTCTTCCTGCAAGGTTTCCTACTTGTTTTCTTACTCTAAGCGCTGCTGATACCATTTGGCCGGAGTTCTTCAAAGCATGCAACCCTGCATTAACTCTAGACGAATGCCGGCATTTGTCTCCCAAGGAAAGACGACGCTATCTGAACGAAAACCCGGACATTGCTGCTCGGTTCTTTCATCATCGATTTCAGGCATTTTTAGAGAACATCTTGTGCGGGCAGGACAAACCATTAGGAGAAATTGAAGATTTTGTTTGGAGAGTTGAGTTCCAACTAAGGGGATCCCCTCATATCCATGCTCTTCTTTGGATTAAAAATGCTCCTGATGTCCTGGACTTGTCCAGTTCAGAGGAAGGAAGAATCGAATTAGCTGCTTTTGTCGATAGACATATTTCTGTGCTGTCAAAATCGCTTCAGGCTCTCGACGCTTGCTCTTGCACTACATGCACCACTCACAAAGAAGGCAGTATAGATATATTGGCAATGAGACCCCCCGAACATGGTACAGATGAATGGGAATGCGATGTATCACGGCTAGTGCAACGTGTGCAGCAGCATCTATGCTATCCTGGAGCATCGTGCAGAAAAAAGTAGCGAGTGCAGATTCGGGTATCCGAAACAATTGCAGGCCCATACAGAAATCGATGCTACAATTGCATCCGACGGCACACCATCTCTCACCGTAAAACTGAAGCGCGAAGTGCAAACAATAAACAACTATTCCCCTGTGCTTTTATCTTCTTGGAGAGCAAATATGGACATGCAATTAATAGGGAACGCCTATGGCGCCGCCGAATATGCCGGTGCATATGTAAGCAAGGCAGAACCGGACACGGCTCGGTTTAAGAAAGTTATTGCTGCTGATTTGAAGCGGTGTGATCCCAACTTACCCCACCATGCATTGCTAAAACGGGTCGCAAACGCGGCATTATCAATTAGAGAGGTCAGTGTCCAGGATGCATACTATATACTGCTGCGAGAGCTACCGCTTCATGGAAAATCCAGGACAGTGGTCCGAGTTAAAGTTTTGCGTCACCCATTGAGGTGCTACAGAGTAGAAAGGAACGAACTGCAGAATATTGCTCGTTTAGCTGATATGGACGATAATGAAATACGTGTTGAGTCAATTGAGCGTGCATATATGGCTCGGCCAGAGAATGATCCATTTGATACGATGAGTTTTGCAACATTCGTTGATCAATTTGACATGGTGGACTCTATCGGTAATACCAGGACAAACCAACAGATCTGGGAACGAACGGATGGCGAGGGGTATCTAAAAAAGCGAGGGAAGGCCCAAGTCGCACGAATGTCACCGTGGATTGCTCCTGATGCCACGAATCCTAACTTTTGCTTTGCAGAGCTGTTTCTTCACGTGCCATGGCGTGCTTTAGATGACTTACCACAAACTGATGAGGAATGTATAGCAGCATTTGTAGAGGCACAGGAAGAGAACATGGATACTGAATTACTGCAGGAGTCGAACGCTAAAATTGAACGACAGCACAATCTTGAACTATTGAAGCAGGCGGGCACTGTGCAAATTCTCCAGCAACTTCCTCCTTCAGAATATGCTTTCGTAGACACAGGCATACGCACATCTTTGGAACCAACTACCTTCGAAAACAATTCAGAACGTAGTCCTTCCCCCACAGTATGGACGGCCAAGCACGTGTATACACCTGTAGATGTCGTAAAAGCTAGAGAGTTTGTTAAAGCGTACGTAAAGCCCTGGATGAACGAGAAAACGGCGGTATTGAGGCATAATGGTACAAGTGGTAGACCGTACAGATACCCTGTTGACATGGGAGACGAGAGTTCCGGTGCATGTGAAGCAATGGCTGACTCACAGTGGGTGCCGTATTCACTCGCAATGCAACAATCCAGAGCACGTTTAAGAGCTCAACTAGAAGCTACAGAATCCCAACCACTGCAGATGATAGTAAATGGTGAGGGAGGCTCGGGAAAGAGCTGGCTAATTGATCACATCGTACGAGACGTACACTACGTTTTTAACGGAAGCAGTGTGCAGCATTCAAAAGATCAGCGTGTTCTTCTCCTTGCACATCAAGGGACTGCTGCTTTCAACATTAAAGGCCAAACTGTTTGCTCAGCGTTTGGATTTGCTTCATTCTCTAGATCTGCTTTTTCAGTTCCCTATATTTCACTAACAGTTCAAAAGAGTGGTCCTGCCAAATTGAACAAGTTGCAGCAGCGCTATAAGGACGTTCACTTAGTTATTATAGATGAATTCAGTGTTATCTCCTGCGGCATGCTGTACTGGATCGACCAACGAATGCGTGAGATTTGGCCCAGCTATCGTGACTTACCTTTTGGCGGTCGTGATTTTATTTTCACGGGCGACTCTGCTCAGTTAGACCCTGTAGTGCCTTATACCCTCTCCACTCCACCCCACAAAATTGCTAACGACACTCATCGTAGAGGACGGGAAATATGGGAAAGCATCAAGTGTGTCTGCACACTCACAAGTCAAAATCGGGGTAGACTTGACCCGGAGTGGTTTGATGCACTCCGACGATTGCGGACAGGAAGACCAACAGCAAGTGACATCAAACTTTTCAATTCTCGCTGTATTAATGTAAGTGCACTACCCGACGAGTTTGTAGCGGCTAAGCATATTGCACACAGAAATGTTGACGTCGAGGCTGCGAATCAGAAGTGCCTTCGGGCAAATACTGCCCCAATTATCCGGATAAAAGCGCAGCATCATGTTCAGCAGAAACGACTTCACCGCCAACGCTAGATACCCGTAGGCACCGTTCAAGCCCTCGTTTCTGAGGCCGAAAGCGCAAATCCTGACAGGGACCGAGTTATTGCAACAGAGCTAAAACTATGTGTTGGTGCCCCTGTTACACTTACTTATAATGTAGAGCAATCTGCAGGACTGTGTAACGGGACAAACGCTGTTGTTTACGATCTAATGTTCTCATCTGATTGTGAATTACCTATTGTACTCGTTCAGATTACAGATACATACCTCGGTCCATCCTTTCTGGACGGTGTTCCTAACATTATTCCTGTACCTCCAAAAGATATTAGTTGGGGGAAGAAGAACAGTGATTTCCGCGTTGTTCGTCGGGGTATCCCTCTAAGACTGGCGTACGCTATGACCGTACGCAAAGTGCAAGGGCTTACATGTGATAAAATTATTTTCACTGCAACTCGGTTCCTAACGTAGCGTTTGCTTATGTTGCTTTGTCGCGAGTTAGGCAGCGATCTTCAATCATTCTCTCATAGCCACTTAGCTGCGAGAAACTAACTGCAACGCTCGAGCGCCAAGCTCTATTTGGCATGGAGGAGGCCCGAGTTGCTGCAATTGTGGCGCAGACAATGACCAAGGCACTCCCTGTCGTTCGAGCAATGCAGTTCGTAGCACGAACGGAGAACCAGAGAAACGAGCCCCGCCAGTAAATCTCCGGCAGGACAGGGGCTCTACGGCGCAAGGTTCCCCCACTCGACTCCCTGGAGCAAATGCGAGGACGGGTTCAAAACGCAGAGGCTGCAGTGTCCGGGATGCAACGAAGAGCTCGTCGACTAAGCTCGGTCTGACGCGCAGCAACAGTTTTCACCGACAAGGCGTGACTCCGCGTGGCGTACCTGCAACAATCAAGCAAAGATTAGCTTCTACACGCCAAGCACCGGGTCAAGTTATACCGTTGCAGACCGAGTTTCGCAGCTAGCGCGAGCTACGAAACTGCGTAACGAACCATCTTTCGAGGCTGAAATTCGACTACTTCAGGTGCCAACAACTTTGCTGTTCACCCTCCAAATCACTGTACAAGCCAATGCGAAGTAGATCAGTCAAGAAATTCAACAGCAACGAGGACGAGATTGTTCTGCAACATTTAGCCTAACAAAAACAAACAAAGCCAGTAGGAAAAAAATAGTGAACGGAATATATTCAAAAAGTCCATTGCCACCATTTCACTTCGCAGCGCGGTTGCATCAGTCGCTGCTCGAGTTCATTACCACCTGTTCAGCCCGCAGCGCGCCCGCATTACTCGCTGCTTGGGTTGCGGTGTGCGGCCCAGATAGCCGCACATTTCTCCATGAAGCGTTTGTCAGCCTCAGCTTTCCGCAAAACTTCTTCTCGCTCCGCAATCATGATCTCTGCAAGTCCTCCCAGCGTAACTTCACCAGTCGAATCGGCTGATACAACACCAGCGTCGACTTTTTGCGTGTTCGTCTGTGGCTCATGGAGCCGAGATTCCAGGCCCTCGCCGTCTTGCTTCTCGCAACCAATGCCGGTACTCGGTCCACGAGCCTGGGGTCTTTTTCTTTTGCGGTCTTGACCTTTGGAACCCCCGCGGCGTTGTCTTGATCGAGTTTCTCCGGCCTTGGCAGTTCTCTCCCGAGCCTGCCGCCTCACCTGAATGATGTTCTGCCGTTGGCAGGGGAATTCGCAGTAGTTGTGCAGTTCTCCGTTTCTCTTGCGGGCGCGCTCGCTCTCACATCCGGGTTTGTATCTGCATTGCGTTGGTCGGAACCGCCGAGGCCTTTTAGTCGCGCGGCGCTCAGCGATCTTCACCCGCTGGTACTCGCGATGGAATTCGCACATGCTGTGCTTACCCCCGTTGCGTTTGATTGCCGGCTTGCCCTTGCATGCTGTCGTGAACTGGCATTGCCAACGCGTAGGTCGATCTGGCGCAGCACGAAGTACACCTTGAATGTCAGCACGCCGAGCGAAGTCCCGCGCCATTCCGTGCATCGCGTGTCATACATAACCTCGAGTGGAGCTATGGGTTAGTCCAGTACAGCCCGCTTCCCCTAACAACTCGAAAAAATGGGTTTCAGGACTCTAATAATTGTATAGCTCTTGCTGTATCTTTGTCGTTCTCTCTCTCCTCTGCCCGGTCATCGTCACGAGAGCTGTTTCCATCGCTTACCCTGCGAACTAATCCGTCGATTTGGCGCCTCTGTATGAGGTTCAGGCAGAAGAATTTGAAGTTTCCATGGATAACAAAGCGGCGATCATGCCACTTCATCAAATGAGCGCAAAATTCGGCCAAGTGATACTCATTGGCTCTGTTTTCTCCATCTAATGCATTGTATCCAGCCTTCCCGTTGGGAAAGAGAGTTGGGAAGCAGCTTTGCATGATTAACTTCGTTTTATATTCATCAATAGGGTCTGTGTGACGCTGTAGCTCCTTCACGGGATATTGAGTGTCCTCGCACGCAATATTAGCAGCCTCTACAATTCTTTGCAATTCAGTTCGTGTATCCGTATCGTTTCTCTCTATCTCAAAGGATTCAACCAAGTCGGCAAGTGGATCCAGGGTGTGATCGTGTGGTTCAGCTCGTGTGGCGTTGGATTTAACACCACAATCAGAACAGTTCGGTAAATATGGGCGGTGGTCTTGCTGGTCTTCGCAAGCATCGCATCTGCGAGGGCTATCGTTCAGTGGAGTGTTTGTTTCGGGTGGCTGGTTTTCATCGCCTGTAGCATCCAGATCAGTGTGATCACTCTGTTGAGTACCCGTGTAATGTTCAGCGCGAGGCTGGTTGACTTCGTTCTGCTGAGGCACAAGCTCATGAGCTTCATCATCAGTCAACGACACAGTAGGTAGATCGGTTTCGGCGTCAAATTGTGTCAATGCAGCTAAGTTTTCCTCCGATATGGTCACGTTTGCATAGAGAGGGTTGTTGTTGATTAACCAGCACAGCGCACGACGCACTAGATCCGGCCGGACCCTGAATAGTTTACCTGCATTGTTGTTGTTGCAAGTTTTCAGATAGACGATACCGCATTTCCGTATTGGCCGAGGAAGTTCTAGCACACTGTCTACAACATTGTTCCAGTAGTTAATTGAATTTCCCCGCGTGAATTCGTGGCCATCACAGTACAGATTAACGCATGTAGTGAATGAGACGCCCAAACCAATAAGTCGAGCTTCCATCCGATTCAGTACAGACAGCTCCTCTGGAACGGGAGCAATCCGATACCCGCTGGCCCTGCAAAATTTAGGGGCTTGACCCTTAAGCAGACTCTGATGGCATCGTCTACACAGCCATATGAACAGTTCGTTAGACGACGGGCTAGACACAATAGCTTCCTGTATTATGTCACAATTCCGTCGGAATTGCAAAGAGGAGCAAATAGAGAAGCATGAGGATCATATCGTTTTCGGGTAGCTTGTTCGGATTTGACAGTTCCCCACAGCTCCCGCAAATTCTAAGGAACGGAGCATCGACAGCAGAAAAAAAGGCTATGGCAAGAATATAGTTAGCGTACAATCAACATCCACAATTTTTTGTTCACACGTTCACGTACCTTTAGCATCTTCACTGCGTCGCAAGGATTCACCGGTATCTTCTCCTCTGTTTTTCGATCTTGCTTTCCGCTTCTTCGGCTCTACCGATTGCAGCTGCCCCGCAGCATTCCTTTTTCGGGTCTCGTCGTGCCGAGCGAGCGTTCCGTGGCTTCCTTTGCTTCTGTAGCCTCGAGAGATGCCTGAACTCTACGACGCTTTCTTTGTGGGGGTGATCCAGTATGTTTGTTCAGTGATTTCAGCACTCGACACGCCCTCCGCCCTGCACGCGAAGATTCTAGGGGTTTCACCATTTCTCTAAGAGCGAGTAGGACCATTAGTATTCGTGAAAGCTTAGCACAATTCGAAATCACTTGTAATCGTACCTTTCCAGCACCCGAGTTGTCAACGTCCTGGTAAGAAATGTTATGCCACCTTGAGGCACCACTCGAAATTTAGTTGATAAGCGCTTTCAGAGCTTGTTTTCGACGCAGGACACGCCCGACGTGGATGCGGTTGTCTGGGCGAAGTTCCACGGACGCAGGTGCGTCCAGTATCTCACAGTCGTCGGCAGGATCCTTGCTCAGCGGCTGAAAGAGATCCTTACAGGGATGGGCAGCTCCTGGTTGAAGCTGAACACATAGCACGGTACGTGTGCAGCTTCAAGTTCGGGATGAGTAGTAGTGGTCCACGCAGGACCACAAACTCTAAGATCTATCCAAATGCGCTGAAGACGCAGTCGCGGTGATGGGTAGTTGAAAGTGAAGGCACAGCTTCACGCGCAGCTGACCCGGCACCCGTGGGTCAATGTTAGATGTGTTTCCAGAGATACTATTAAATCGAATGCTACTATTGGATATCACGGTTGTGAAATTTTAACAATTTTATAGGCAAAAGTCCTACATTCGTCTTGCGTTGGTATTGCAGTCCTTTCAACTGCTACTTTGGCAGATAGAGCTGCTACTACTACTCAGGGCAGTTTCAAATGGGGGAGGTGACGAGTAGTAGTGATACACCTACAATCATACATATGTATCTGCCACCGGTAAGATTCGGACTGAAGACACAGTCAAGGTGATGGACTAAAACTAGTGCAACATTATCGTACAAGAGTATTAGCCGAGCCTAACGTCTTTGAAATGAACAAATCAAGTCCGAGTTACTTCATAATATATCATAGCAAGTCTACATCTGTGGCTTCCATAGCACGAGCGATTTTGTTCGAGGTAGTTGTCACATCTGGCTGCGAGACAATCATCCACATTATCCGCAGACGCATGACTTCAAGCGTTACCTCGAACTTCGCAAAGCGAAAGCTGTCCTTCATCATTGAGTATGCTAGAGCAATACACAGAAGTTTGGTCCACCTGCCAAAATATATAGGATTTTGTATGAGGATGGTGGTGACCGGAAGTTTGGTCCACCTTGCCAAAAGTATGTGAGCTATGCGATAAAGTGCAAAGACGCGAGTGTTAGCACATGCCTGCTCTTTTCCAGCGTGTTTTAGAACAGGTGTCAAGACCGCACCTTAACCCTATCGTTAACGCCATACATTTACTGTTTGAAGGGACACCATACAATCCAAGTTAAACGCTAAAAAAAGATACCCGAAGTATCATTAGGTTACACAGGTAAACCGCTCATGAATATGGAAAGAAAGAGGTTATGTGCGTCCTTTCGATGAAAAAGATACAGCAAGTATCATTTTACGGCTTTGCTCTGATTGGCTGATGATCGAAGAAAATGAAGCTGCCTGCCAAGAAAAAGTGGGTTGGGGAAGTACCGTGGTGAACAACGAGGACCAGATCGCACCATGGTGTCGGTACAGGGGCCGCCCTTCCCAGCTACACACTCTACCACATGTACGACGTGCACTGGCGGAGCGCCAGCTCCAAGCTCGTAGTCTGCGTACGTGAACACACTAGCCTGGTTCGAGTCGTATGTGGAGGCAGGGATCATCACGGCAAAGTTCTGCTGCTCTGCTGGTCTGCTGCATTCATCTTCGCCGTTTCCATCCCCTGCTGGTCCACCTCGAGAAGAGCGCATAGAAGAGCGCGTTGTACTGGATAGCTTGCGCTCCACGAACCTCGTCTATAAGAAGATCGCAGAGTCTCGCCAGCTTGCGGCAGACTGCACATGCTCCCTACAGCCAGAGGAAACGCACCCGCAGATGTTAGGCGTGACAGTGCGGGATGTACTTATTGGCACCAACATGAAGTTAGAGGCTGAGCTGCGCGAACTTCGAGCAGCCATTAACCTGCCGCACCTTGCTTCAGGCAATCTGAAGAGGAAGTACTGGAGCAGGCACTTTAGCGAATGAGAAGTAGCAGCAGCGATGGCTCGGCAGCATCAGACACAATAGCTAGCAGTGGAGAGCCGACCGAGACTGTCAAGAACGTCTAAGTTGCAGAATGCCAACGAGAAGTACGATCAGTCCAAGGAAACGCCGTGTCACACTAAGGTGCAGTGGTGCACCGCTGTGACTTCACAGAGAGCGTTGGAAGAGTGCAACAAGCTGCACAGGAGTAGGTTTCTCGTCTTTCACAGCAACTGGACTATCATATTGCAGCGCTGGCAGACACGGACGTGGATGAGAAGGGAAAACAGATTAGAGCACTGATGGACGGTGACGAGAGCGGCAAATGGAGAGGAAACAGCTCCATTTCTAGCTCCTCCTGGAGACCTGGATTCACCATTGATCAAATGTTTGCTGGATAACTGGACCACCAAGAAGGCCAAGGTTATGATACTTACAGACTGGTTACACAATTCGATCCGAAGAACAGCCGCACCACGCCCCTGCGGTTGCTGAACCTGAAGAGTGAGGTCGCGGCAGGGTTTACTCAGCTCTTGATGCCGATCATGCGCGAACGACACGGTGTTTCCGTCAGCATCTACTGTCGCGATAATGTACACGTGCTGCCGGACCTGGTGCCTCAAGCCAATCACCCAAGTATCACAGTAACGATATGTTCTGCAACCTTCTCTCGACGACACTCTACGTTGTTGCTGCTGTTGTTGATAAGGCGAGTAGCGGTGCTGCCGCATCAGTCCTGTATTACAAGCCCGCATGGCACGGTGCGTGCACTGCGCGCAGGAGCACGACACTTCGCCCGTTAAAATGCTACCTAGCCATAAGAACAGGTCGGGCCGAGGGATCTCGTCCGTGCACGGCTCGCGCGATGTATCCAGCTTGGCCAAGCAGTTGATAAGCGACGTTTGCAGGTTCGAAATCGGTCGGCCGGCGCAACTTCCTTTCCTTGCTCTGCTGGTGAAGAAGTCGGCGGGTTCTAGCTCCAGGAACGTCTCGAGGGTCGTGGGCTCGAGGAAATTGGCCGGGAAGAAGAGCGTCGCTGCGTCATAGGCGCTTTCCTTTCACAAGGCTGCGTCGTCAGGGCTCCGGCTGGCACCGACCGACTCCGAGTGCTTGTGTCCAGCGTCCATGAGCATGCTGAATTGGTTGTGAAGATTGAGGACTGGCTGCTACTGCTGATGTTGTCGTCAGCGTCAAGCTCCTTGCCGCTATCGGGTACATTCTGGCGGATGAATGTGTGTTGATAATATCGTGGTCGACTAAGCCCAGTAAAAGCTCATCGAACAGCGCGGCATGACCCAGCCAGTTATTTACGCGGTGCTTTCGGTGTTCGTCGTCTTTGGCCAGCTTTGGTTGGATTCTGCTTCAATGGCGAAGAATACGGTGGTGGACTTCTCGTTGAACTTCCCTGGTTGTGATCACGGCTTCGATCATGCACATTACGTGGTTCTTCATCATCAAGGGAAAGAAGGTAGAGCGGGCAACATTCGGAGTATACGTGAATGAATTGTGGAAGACGATCCAGAAGCGCGCAGGGTACCAGGTCGTCTTCTACCAGTACTTCCAGAGCGTTTTCTCCAGCATCTCGTACACCGCCAGCTCTCCGTGCGGACGTACATGGTGGGCGCCACCCCGATCAACAACACGATTGGTGAGATTTTCAGCAACGTGCTGTTCATATCCGGTATCATGGTTTCTTCTAAGTGTGGATTGCACTGTATCTGGCGTAAGATGATCCTTTCTACGGACATTTTTGTCATCATCGTGGACGGCTTCACCACCCTTTCTTACGCTCTGGATATATCGATCCGCATTTTTTTACACGGTGCTGATCGCGCATGAACAATTTTCTCGTGGTTGTTTTTGGTGTAGTGATGCAGACGAGATTTCAACAGCACTACAGAGTCAAATATGAACAGGGTGAGTAAAAAAATGTGGAATTGCGCAACGCTTGTTGAATTGTATTGATTGCATGTCGTGGATCATGAGCGAAATGTTTGTTAGTGTGTTCCGTCGCTATCTGCATTACGCTGCTTTCGTTCTCGGAATGCCTTCAGAAATCGGTACTGAGCTTTATAAATCGATGAAGTCCGTCTCAAGTTACCATCCGCAGTGTATACTTATTTTGGCAAGTAAATTAGATGAAACTTTTGCCAGCAAGTCCAAGTTTCTTCCTGGCAAAGATGCGGCTTCGTAATGTCGACAGCATACGACCGCTTACACAGAGCTACTCGATGTGTCTCGCAGTAGTCAGTCCTTTGAGTAGCGTTTCGACATTCGAACTTGCATACCGCACATTTCCGCATCGATCGACTTCTTTCCTGCAATGTTATCCACGATTCTTTTGCCACGCACATCTTTGGTGGACCACTGTGCGCCACAGATGCAGAAATGTTTGAGGATTGAGAGGGTGGAGGTGGCGTTACTGCCGCAGTCGCAGTAGTGTACACCATTCCGTCGTCATTGACGATAACAATTCTTCCAATTTCCATTGAGTAGTTGTCGTACCAATGAGACCACAAAAGCACGGTAACTATCTCGAGCCCTCGTACTCGATTGATTATTGCAGCGTGTTGACGAAGTCTCATCACAGCTATTACGTGCCAAGGCGTCACAAATATATGCATTACACCTCGCAATATCAATCATGGCCATTGCAAGTTTCTTATGCCACTTTTGAAAGGAATGACCGTCGGCAATTTAAAACCTGCCACGTAGTTGATCATGCCTGTCTACCCCTTGCATTGCAGAGTTGTATTCACGAATACAAGTAGGAGCTGCGACGGGTACTTTATTCTCCTTCACACGACGATAGACAGTAGAAGTCGTCGAAGCATCAGCATTAGAGACTATATTGACATCTGAACCATCAACCCAACTTGCAGCCACAATGTGTTTTGCTGAGCACACGCCTTGCTTCGTGTATCCGCGTGGTTTTCCATCGGCCTTTCGAATCATAGTGAAATGAGGGAAATGTTTGCTAGATGTACGCACTGTTCCGCGTCCATAGAGACCGATTGGTCTCAGGCTCTCTAAAAGTAAACATGAGGTGTAAAAATTATCAGTGTTTACAATTCGACTCGATCCTTTCAAGGACAAAGTGACCTCCATGACGTGCACGCGGACATCTGACGATTTCGCTGTAAGACTAGCAAGCTCCATAACTTCTTGTTGTGGAATAATCCCGTCCATCCTGTCACCAAGATCACTGGAGCAGTGCAATTTAAAATTCACCACGTACTACGACGTCGAGCAACAGCAAACGTACATCTTGAAATGGTACTTCCCTGTGGGTATTTGTGGGTTAAAAACAATCACATGACGAGCATACTGGGATCGACAAGCTATACTAGCCTCGTCAACACACACGTTTCGACCAATGTCAACGTAGCGCAAGCATCGAGATTTCAGGATGCCAAACAGTGGTCGAATTCGTGCTGCTGTCATCGGCACGCTCCTTCCGTTTCTTAAGTCGTTGTTCCATCTTGGTGTGCAAATAAACCTGGTGGATAGCCTAATGACGCCGTAGGCGAAAACGTCATCGATTCAATTTCTTCTACCTCGCCAGGACTTAGAGGAATTTCCAACTTTTTTGCGGCCATGAAATTTAGACCATTCACTATAGTCTTTCTTACCCACTTCCTCAAAGTCGTCTGTGATAGCAGAAACATTTGAGAGTTTTGGAATCATGCTACACAGTGACGTCCAAGACTCTCCAAATTGTAGTTCTCCTTTATGCAACTTATCAAAATGGTGTACCCCGCGCGAAATAATTTTTTCAGAAACCCAATGAACATGATCTTTGCTTTGGAAACCAGTGCATGTCCATTGAACTTCAAACTCGCTCACAGGAATACTTACGTCATCGGAATTCTTCTCGTTGGAAATTTTATAACGTGTTACAACACCTGTCAAGAACGATGAACCAACCTCCTGGTATAAATTGAGGGGCATCCACTCTTCATCAGCTGGAGCAAAAATAAATTTTTCAGCGGCTGCATGAACTCTGCGAGACAGTTCTCGTTTCATTGCCACAGCCTCCCTCTTTGCCTTACTTTGCTTCGTTTGACTCTTCCCCTTGCCTTTGGACTTCACCACTTTTTCATTTGAGACCGACTTTGGAGATGATTGTTTTGTCTTGGAAGTGGCGCGCTTTTTTATTTGTTACTAGCAGCAATGACGGGCTTCAGTTTTGTTCGAGTCGAGCTGTTAGCTGCCGACACACCGTCAGCAGTCACACCGCTTCTGTGGTGAATAATTTGTATCGCCGCCCCGCTCAGAAGTAATTGGAATCACTGCGCTCAATTCTGTAGCGTTCGTGTAGCAACGCTTGCTACAATAGCTACTATCGCCGAAATCTTCAAGGCACCCACCATTTGGGCCAGGGATATTAAGTGAGATGCAGATGTCATGAGAGCAGAAGTGATGAATGAATCGTTGGCACCACGAACACTGGCGGTCCTTTGAACACTCGGTATTGCAAACTGCACATCTTGTCGGGCTTATTTCTTCAGACGTACCTACCCCTCCAGCGAAAGTATTTGATTGTTTCAGTTCGTTTGATTTAGCTGCTGAGCTACCAGATAACACAACCGCAGAAATGACAGGAGAAACACCCGAGGTGTCGCTGTACGGATTGAGTTGGCGGGTATGGCAGTGTGCCATAAGGTTTTGGAAGGTGTAAATGAAAACGGAATTGTACGTCGCGTGTAGTTAAGCGATATTGGATCCAGTATTTTTAATGATATATTGGTCGCCGAATATTGTCTTTAGTCAGGTTTGCAGAAGGGAGGTTGATGAGGTGAAGATAAACGCTAAAGCCCGGCTTTGAAGAGGAAAGGTCGCTGCTAAAGCGTTTCAACACGATAAATTACGGCTACGAGTGCAAAGCAGACTGTCGTTTATGCAAACCAGTCTTTGCACCGCGCCGGTATAACATCGAAGCGCGTTTTTCATGTGCGAATGGCATTCATATTTATACAAATCAAATGTCTGTTTTGGAATACTAAAATAGGAGAAAAATCGTGTCCGTGTCCTCGCTTTCCAGCATTCCGCCAATCATCGAGCTATGTTGATGTGCAGTGATGCGTGATTGGCTGGAACTCTAAGATTCCGCCAATCCAAAACTGGATATACGCGATTAGCTGTTTGGTTGAACTTGAAATCTTGAAGGGGTGTTTTTGGTGGCAAAACCAAGATCGAAGGCCGTTGGTTGCTCGGCTCGACGCGCGCGTCGAGCAACCAAGCTCATTTTTCATTTTTCCGCCTTCTGCACAACACGTCTTCCTACCGAGATACCGTACAACGCTCATCATACTGTTGTCCGGCACGTTCGTCATATCCCTCGCTGTGTTCGCCATCCTCAAGCATGACCGCCTTGCTACTAGTGCCCATCTCCGCCCGACAAGAAGATGATGCTCGTCGGCCCCACCGGCACGCTGCCCACCTCGCCCTGGTCGTCCTGCTACCCGTGACCCGAAACGTGCGGTCAGAAGGCCGGTAAATTTGCATACGATGCATGTGTCGCACGATGACAATGCTGAGTAGCAGAGTAGCAGGCGTTGTTGGTCGGAGTGTTGAGTAGAAGGAAAGATGTAGAAAGGATTGCAGTTAAGAGTGCTGGCTGCCCTGCCTAGCTATCTTGCCGTGAATAGTTACGAAACTCCTACGCGTGAATCGGCAGTCCTCACCGATCAGGCGGTTCAGCAACGACGCTAGTGAACCGGTTCGTGAAACACTTCTCCTCGGGTCATACTTGCGTCGGTCGGCATCAAACGCAATTCACTCATCATCTGCTGATGTATCTGAGCTCCAAGAGGTTTGATGAGGATATCGGCCTTCATGTGCGTGGTCGGGCAGTATCGAACTCGCACGGCTCCTTTCTTGATCACGTCCCTAATGAAATGGTATTGTATGTTGATGTGCTTCATGCGTTGAGACGTCAGCTCGTTCTCCATTATTTTTATCGCGCTCTGGTTATCCACTTCAAGGATGATTGGGTAATCTCGGGAACGTAGTTGTAGCTCTGCCAGTAGTTGCTGGATCCAAAGAGAGTCTCGTAAAGCTGTCCGCTAGCGATGTACTCCGCTTCAGCAGTGGATAGAGACACAGTGGACTGCTTTTTTAATGCCACGATATGGGCGAACCATTGATGACCAAAACTCCTCCTGAAGTCGACTTGGCGTCATGCTGGTCACCAGCCCAGTCGGTGTCAGAGTACATCACGGGGTGTGGGGTTGTACTTGGCTGATTGCTGTACTGGAAAAATATACGTGTTGATGCAGTGCCTTTTAGGTATCGTAAGAGATGTTTGACGGCGCGCCAGTGACCCATAGTTGGCTGCGAGACGAAGCGGGCCAGGAAGTTTACAGCCATCGTGATGTCTGGTCTTGTACAGTTGCTGAGGCACAACAACGATCCAATAGTCTCGCGCATCACTTGAGTATCCAGGAAGGGACAATCTTCTTCGGTTGTTGTGGCGCAGTTGCGAGACACCATCGGTGTTTTCACTGCCCTGCAGTCCTCCATACCTGTTTTTGATAGCAACTCATCCACGTGCGACGGCTGGTAAATGAAGATGCCGTCTGCAACATGCTTCACGTTGAGTCCCAGGCATTTTGTGGCTGTTCCAAGGTCCTTGACGTCGAACTTCTTATGCAGAATAGCCATGACTTGGTCTGCTTGGGATGGTTCTTGGGTCACGATGAGTAGGTCGTCGACGTAAAGTCCGAGGACAGTCAGCTTCTCGTTTAGGACGCGAAAATAAAGGCATGGATCCAGTCGACTTTGGCAAAATCCGCACTGGAGGGGAATTTGTGGATCAACTCATTCCACAATCGGCCACTTTCCTTCAGGCCGTATAAACTCTTTTTCAGCAGGAGACCTTTTCCTTTGGGAAGCTTCAGACCTGGTGGAGCTCTCATCAGGATTGGCTTATTGAGGTCCGCCTTTAAGTAGGCGTTAGGAACGTCGACTTGGCGAACTTGAACTCTCCAGATTGCCGCCAAAACGAACAGGAACCGGAGACTGGTCATTTTGAGGACTGGGGAGAACGTCTCGCTGAAATCAATGCCGTATTTCTGCGTAAACCCTCGTGCAACTAATCTTGCCTTGAACCTCTCGAGTTCGCCCACGCTGTTGAACTTAACCTTAAAAACCCATTTTCCGGATATGGTCGATGAATCAGGCGCAACATCCACGACTTCCCATGTGCCATTTTTGGCAATTGCAGCTAGCTCCTCCTCAATAGCTTTCTTCCACTCGTTGTGAAGTGGGCTCGCCATTGCTTCGGCGTAGCTTTTCGGTTCTTGAATCTTGCTCGTGTAATCAGCTAATGAATCTCGGGGCTGTACTGTAAGTGTCGCCGAGGCTCCTTCTGAAGTAAGCGCCGAGCTTAGAGACCCAAACATGAGCATGGCTGTTGCTGGCTTGGCGAATTCTCGTATAAATGATTCGGGTATCTCGAACTCCTCCTGCGTCAGTGGTCGGCTCCGCCTGCTGTTGCCGAAAACGTCCCGAATACAGCGGGAAGAAATTTCGTGTCCGTTGTCCTCATGCTCGCCAGCGTCACTGTCGGAACTTGTGGAATCAGCCTCGCTAGCTGTCGCCGATGGTGTAGGTGTTGTTAATCTAGAGCCGTCGGTGGCCCGATTGGCTGCATCGACGTCGTCGATCAAGGTCGCGGCGGAGTTTGCATCCAGCCGATCGATGGTTCGCACATGAGCGGTGGTTTTTACTCGTTTTTTGCGAGGGATGTACACGATGTAGCCCTTTTGCTGCATGTCAATTCAGAGGATAACCGCTTTTTCAGCACGCTTTTGCAGCGTCTTCCCCTTCTTGTGTTGGATGTGTGTCGTGCAGTGTAAACCAAACTTGAGAATGTGCGACACATCGGGTACTTGACCAGTCAGCAGCTATAATGGCGTCTTGTAGTCTGTGTTTGCCCGCGTGGGCAGTCGATTCCTGATGTAGCTGGCGTATTTTACCGCATCGCCCCAAAACTGCTTGGGTAGACTAGCAGCCCACAACATCGCTCGGGCTGAGTCCATGAGGGTATGGTGAAATCGCTCAGCTTTCCCTTTGGAGGCGAGTGTAGATGGAGCGCTGTTTTGGTGGATAATTCCACGCGACAAGAACAAGTTGCGTAGTTCGGCGTTTATGAACTCTCCACCGCCATCCGTGCGGACGCATTTCACCGAGGTGTCAAACTGCGTTTCGAACTCACTGAGGAATGAACGGATGTGGGCTGCTGCCTCGCTTTTTCGTTTCAGCAAGTACACGCGATTAAAGCTGGAGCCGTAGTCGACGATGGTCAACACGTGTTTGTTACCATTGCGGTCTGGGTCGAGATCCACCTTGAGATCCATGCCGAGAGTTGCGCCTACTACATCGGTTAGCGCAGACGTGGATGTGTCAATGCGGGGTTGTGCACGCCGAGCTTGCTTCGCCTCAGAGCAGCTCAAGCAGAACTCCGCTTTGCGATTGGACAGCTGGATACCGTCGACTAGTCCCTTGTCAGCAAGACGGAGGAGGTCTTGAAAATTAATATGGCCAAGGCGTTCATGCTATTTGCGAAGTGTTCCATCCGATACCTTTGCAAAGTGAGCGGACCCAGCTGGAGACTCGACGTCGAGCTTCCATAGTGTCCTGCCGCCGTTTGCCGTGCCCATGATCTGCCCAGCGGCGTTCATAGTGGTACACTGGTCTCCGAAGAGGCAGTAGAGGCCGTTCTTGACAAGATTCTTCAGGGAAATAAGATTTCAGCTGAGATCTTCGGCGACGTACACATCTGTTAAGATGATCGCTCTTGGTATCTTGTCAACATAAGTCGTGATGATGCAGCTTCCTTCCTCAAGAGCTGGGATAATGTCACCATTTGCAATCCTGATGTCCAGTCGAGCATCTCCTATGTCAAAGGGCATTGACCTGTCACCACACATGTGATGGGTAGCGCCGGAATCAATTAGCCAGAAGCTTCGCGTAGCTGGTGCGCCCTGCTTTGTTGTTGATTGGTGGCCTGGTCGGGTTGTAATGCACTCGTCACTTGTCTCGGCAATCCAGATTTCGCCGCTATCACTGTTATTACTCGACTGAGATTCGTCATCTGCTGCAGCCATGTGTGCGTTACCGGTAGCGAGTTGCTTTGCGTGCTCAACGACCGGACAATTCATCATCTTATGTCCATCCTTGCCACAGACAAAGCAAGTTATGTTACCTCGGGCTGCGTAACCTTCACCAGTTCTTTCGAGGTGGACACTCTGAGCCGTCTGTGGCTGTCGCTGGCGGTCTGGGCGTTGGCGTTGGGGTCGTTGCTGTTCTTGAGACGGTTGTGGTCGGCGTGCTGCATAGCGACGGCCGTCGACACGTAGCTTGTACAACAGTGCGAGAGTGTTATCCGCTTGCGCAAGTCTGTCGTCGCTCTCAGTGTCCACACTTGAGAGTAGCACAGGAGCTAGCTCGGGGCAAGAATTGTTGCAAAATACTTGAGGAAGCAGAAGCGTCTGGTCTCCACACATAAGGCCTTCAATGAACTTCAGGTACTCAAGATAATCACTCCAAGTGTCGCCTTGTCGCTTGAAGCACTTGAGGCGGTCGCTAAGTTCTAGCTGTGTGAGATGACAACCATACTCCGTCAGAAGGACCTTCGTCAAGGTTGTGAACGACATGGACTCCCCGTGTTTCTGGGTCCATTCGGCACATTTCTTGTGGTAGTACCTAGCTGCTTTCCCATCGAGGAAATTTACGATCACTGACGCCTTTAGCTCATCCGTCCAGGTGGAACCATTCACTAAAGACTCGGTCCGGATTGCGTGTTCGTATTCCTTCAGAAAGTATTCAAACCCGGCCCCGAGGCTTGGGTAAACTTCGGTTCCGTCGAACTTCCGGCATTGTACGTCCTTTATCTTCGGCTTTTTAGGCGATGGAGGAGCTGTCTGCATAGAGACGTCGGACATCGAGTTGTCAAACCGTTTGTGTTGCTCACGGAAGGAGCGCAACTCCTCCTGCATTTGTGTAGCTACTTCGGTGGCTTTCAGTGATATCGCTCTGCTGTTTCTGTAATCCTTTCGTCTTCGTTGCATACCTGACCATCAGAGTAGGCGCAGCTCTCATCGACAATCTTGATGACTACTCACTGCAAGTTGGGCTCATAACCTTACAGAAACCCCAAGCTACTTCGGTGTCTTTCAGCGATATCGCTGAAAGACACCGAAGTAGCTTGGGGTTTCTGTAAGGTTATGAGAAGTACGAGAGCATGGTAGAGTCATTTGACAATCTTGATGACTACTCTAGTGCGATCGTGTTCATCAGATCGGTAGTGTCCATTTGGAAGGTGGGCGTGAGTTGTTGGTGTAACGCGGGCGGCGACGTGGGGAACGGCTCCAGTGCAGGTAGTTCAGGTGGATCGAATGTTAGGTTCTCTAACAAGTCTGACAGGTCTGTGCGACTGCTGTCGCCTGATTCTTCTGGTGGTTCCAGCTCGCTGTTGGTTCTTCACCACAGCGAACTGCCTCGCAGTATGCAGTCTTCCCTTGGTGTTCTTGCTCCTCGAGCAGTTTAGTGGCGTCTCGCTCCTCGAGCTTCGTCACGCTTGGCTTCCGTAGTTGTTATTCTTTGGATGGGCGAGGGTCTCACCCCACCGTCTTCTACTTGTATCGTGGAGGGGTCACGCCCTGACGACAGTCTTCCTTCCGACTTGGTTGGGCTCAAAACCTGTCGCACGATGACAATGCTGAGTAGCGTAGAGTAGCAGGCGTTGTCGGCCGGAGTGTTGAGTAAAAGGAAAGATGTAGAAAGGATTGGAGTTAAGAGTGCTGGCTGCCCTGCCTAGCTATCTTGCCGTGGGTAGTTACGAAACTCCTACGCGTGAATCGGCAGTCCTCACCGATCAGGCGGTTCAGCAACTACGCTAGTGAACCGGTTCGTGCAACAGCGTGCTGGGCCTGTGCTGTTCGTCGTACCGGCCGGTGTACCCGATGACCAGCTTGGGATGCTCGCCTTGCAGCTTGACAAGAAGATGATGCTCGTCGGCCCCACCGGCACGCTGCCCACCTCGCCCTGGTCGTCCTGCTACCCGTGACCCGAAACGTGCGGTCAGAAGGCCCGTAAATTTGCATACGATGCGTGCTGGGCCTGTGCTGTTCGTCGTACCGGCCGGTGTACCCGACGACCAGCTTGGGATGGTCATGTGCTCCTCGACATGGCATTCATACTCGCCGGTTCCATCGACACCTCCGTCTTTGTTTACAACGTCGAGATTCGCCTCGTGGTGTTTTCATTTGGAACTGTGAAGGTGGAAGTCGGAAGATCCGTACCTGTGCTCTATGGTAGCATCCTGACATATTCGGGGTCGCAGCCGTAGTGAACCCAGACTTGCGATTTGGATGCCAGTAATGCGCCCGTCAACTTTGTGACCACGAGCGAGTAGCCTAGGTCCTAAGCCACGAGTATTTCAAAGGAATGCATTGCATGTACTTGAGCATACTTCAGCGAATTTCTTTTGAAACTGTTTATCAAAAAGGCTGAATCCTCCGGTTACCCGTCGTGGCTGGTAGTACTACGTAGTACTAGTATTTCACTTGAGAGAGCACTGCTTTGTTGGTAGAAAAAAACGCTCGAAAGGCACTTCCTCCGATTACACCATGCTCTGGATTCCCAAACCGCTGTGAATCGATGCTCGCTCGCTCCATTCCACTACTATACAATCTGCTTCAGAATAACAGTGGTGGTAAGATGCCAGATACTCCTTGTCGCTCGCGTGCTGTGTGGCGAGACGTTGCCGTTTTGCAAAACCCAGAGCAGCAGATTCGTCGAGGTTCAACGTTTTGAAGCAAACTTGAATGGATCTCTAATCCATTGGCGCAGACAACATTCAAACAATCATCCCCAAGCACAAATGCGATAAGGGATGCTAAAGTTGATCACCGATCACAAGCTCAAACCAGTAACCGAACCGCATTGTCTGCGCAACTTCAGTGAAGTTCGACGGGTGCGTGCTTGAACAGCAAAAAAAATGAAGCTTTAGGCCCTCAAACGGAACTTCTAAAAATAGAAAGGATTGCTTGGGGGAGATGATACTTCAGTCTAATGGAGCTGCAAACCAGCCTTGTTGCTACCGCCTTGTCTCTACCTGATACTGCCGACGGAAGGGAACAACCCCCCTCCCCAACGTGTTGGTCAACGCTGCCCAACGTGTTGATCAATGCCGATTTTATTGGCTTTCTTGTTGACATCCAGTTCTTCGCACACCTGCCAGAAAATACGCTAGCCGTGACCACGGAGATGCTGGCACTTCTTGTGTACATACCCGAGGGATACAGTAGTGTTACTACAGTAGTATATTTCACGGCCAACGGCGAAGTTTGAGGCAGGGTCTTTATTCGATAAAATGTTTGTTGCTGGTCAACATTCTCTGCTCAGCACGTGAAAGTCCTTGGATGCTGTACCGTCCTGAAAATTCAGAAGAAGGCACGCGTTTGTTGGGCCAATGCCAGAGTAAATGCTGACAATCTTCAGCAGGAGAGGCTACTGCTCACAGCAACATTGAGTGAAGTGCCGCTGTTTTAGGAATGAATACCCAGCGGAAGGATGATCCACTTCAGCCACCAATATACATGTAGTGATTCGACATCAAGATGCTCACAATCCGCACAATATCAACTTCGTTTGCTTGGTGTATGTAGGTCACGGTGGTGTGAAAGAAGGCAGGGTTGAGAGCACGATAGCATTGTTGGCGAGATAGCAATACGCAGCCGCGACCTTTTACCGATGCAGGGGTACCCGTGAAAACAGTACGAGAGCGAAAGCCGTTGCCCATCGATTGCAGACTGATGTCACCGCGCACTTGTCTTCGTCTCGATGATAGCGGCCGTATCAGATGCTTTTCCTGCAGTGCTCTGCGGGTCAATGCATTTCTTCTTCGACACCTTGTTCATCGAGTTCCTCACGTCCATGTTGATCGCCTTAGTATACGTCTCGGCAAGGCTTGGCTTATCAACGCTCCAGACAACATTGATGCAGTCCACGTAACTTGACAGTAGGATTTAGTCCACGGAGATAAGGTGTTGGCCGCATTTCCTCTCTGCTTTGGTGCTGAACTGATAAACGAGGGTTGACTAGGCCCAACGTGTCTTGATCGTGAATGCTTGGGGGTTCCGACCCGCTCGTGCTGTAGTGTGCGCGTCGTGTGTTCGCGAGGAGTCACTAGGTCCTCTCACTGTGGTAGTTTAGCTGTCGAGGCGTGTCGAGTTACTCGGCGCTTCGTCGCGAACATCGCCAGTGTCGAAGATTGGCACATGTACTGCACAAGACACAATAACATGGGGTTGATGGAATTTTTGCGTAAGTGTGCTCGACTGCTGTCATTGATCAGAATCGCTTCTACGATTTTCTGGTGGCTTCAAATATGACGGTATACTCTCTTGGTTTCTATGACTGAATTGAATGATACCTCAAGTATCCTTTTGGGAGGAATTTCCATAAGTCAGTGCTAACCACTGAGATTTGTGAAATCATGCATGGAAAGAACAATTTTTGTTAGAAGGTCAGTAGATGAACTTTGTAGTAAAACCTGCCATTCAAAATAGTAATATCCTTATATTTCGAATACTATTTCTGGTAGTAAGCGCCCGCACGGAATATATATAATAAATCTCAGGGTAATTGCAAGCGCACCACTTCATTCAGCAACCGCTATGGCCAAATATGTTGCGATTGTACACTTCGCAGTCTGTCTGCCGGGGTCCCTACCTCGGAGCACGTGCTTGTTGTGGACTTGTGTCTAGGCACGTGCCATGCGAACCTAGTGCGTACTTAACGGACATTCTGGCGATGTGATTGGTTGATCCAACATGATACTGGGCTCTGATTGGACGACAGCTTCAAGTTGCCTTTTGGGGAGGTCCAGGTGGTCAGATCGTGGATATCCAGAGCAGCCGCGCTTCTGTTTAAAGGAATTGGATGGTGGGCTTTGGCACAGGGCTTACCTAGGTAAAGGAGGGTAGATTGACTAGAGCGCTTTTGTCTAACTAAATCTAAATCACTTTCAGATTTCCATTCATCTGCTCACATCAACTACAAGCCTCACTCGCACAACTCCGAATTAAATAACCCCAGTGAGCTATTTCGGTAGGATAATTGGAAGGATCAAAATGTAAACGTCCACCTTCGCAAGACCAGTTGTCCAGCTAGAGCAGCGAAACTATCATTGCGATGCTAAGGTAAGAATCATCAATACGCTGCTCGTTAACAAGTATACCATGATGATCAATAGCGGTACGGCTCACAAAACTCGAGCAACTTGTTTGTGCTCAAAATTGCTTTTTATCCTACGATAATAATTTTCTTTTATTTTCAGCGGTCATTGCCCGCAGTTTTGACGTGTTCATTTCGCGCGGTACCAAGCGAAAGACGAACCGATCGACAGAGCGTTGTTGAATCACGTTTCGCCCGTATTGCTCAACCGAGTAACCCAACCGCTTGCGCGATAGTGGTGGGGCCCAGAGCTTCTCAAAATGCAGCTACATATTGATTGCCAGCCCATGGACTCGCCAATAAATAATTTCGTTATTTTTCAAATTGTTCCAATATGGATAACTAGCATAACGGCCATACTTTAGTACATCCTGTCATACATTCAGCGACTCTGTGTAGTGTTTTCTTTCATCTCTAACGACTTGGACGACTGCGCTATTAGTTTTGCACAAACTGTGATTATATTGGATGGGTGTCATGAGGGCCGTGGTAGGGTCAAGGCTTCGATGGTGGCCTTGGCCGGTGGTTCTGTACTATAATATATGTAAGCGCTATATATTTCTTATTGCTAGAAATTGAGGTCATGGTGCTAATTAGTTATTTCTGTAAGTTACGGAAATTTATTATTACGGATATTGGATTTTGAGATGCCCTACTGGGGCCCGAATCTTTCGTGTCTTCTCTATCGCTCGTTCACAAGCGTTTGGTAGATTCTATGCTAGATCACACGCAGCCACCTTCGTGATCGCCTACATTACCTGAAATTCTATTTCTAAACTACACGGGTGATACTCGATGAACATGCTTAGTGCCGCCTCGCAATGATGGCAGACGAGCCTCTAGACGTCTTTTACTTATCAAAATAGTATCTGAAAAATAGTAGTAGTATTGCTACTATTATTTTGTACTGCTTAGTATTACTCTACATTCACTGATCTCAGTGCGTGTGATGTAGCACACACATTTCACAAATCTCAGTGATTAGCACTGACTTATGGAAATTCCTCATCCTTTTGGTAACGATAGGGTTAAAATGATAAAAATTGAGTGAGCTACAGTATGGGCAAAACGGGCGGTTTAATTGGGCCAGGAGTGTATCACTGATTTCCACGTAAGGCAGATTTCTTACGCGGCCCCATACAAAAGCCGTTGGTGCCCACCCCAGTGATTATCCAATAGAAGCCTGAGCAATGCACGAGCTTGAGCACTGTTCCGGTTGAGAGGTACTTGGTGGAGGTGAAAACCACGAGCAAGGCGAGAGGCCAGACCACAATGCGGCCCACCACAGCCAAGAATGCTCCGAAGACCGATGGCTTGAAGAGAACCGTCCAGCTTTGGCCCTCGCGCTGTCGTTGCTGCTCGGCGTAGTATTCTGCTCCCCAGTTGCCGCCTCCAGACCCGACCTTGTATTTATTTCCTAATTTCATTGGAGACCAGTCAACTAGAGCGATACGAGCAGAATGAGCTTCTCACAGCCGAGATAAGCTCAACGAGGGAGGGGTTTCAAGATGCCGTTGCACAGTCAGCTCAGGACATCTAAATCTACACGGATGAGATTGTGAAGAACTCCACCTTTGGAAGAAACTTTGTTGGCTTCAAATCTGCCCTAGTATATTGTTATGCATAAGATTGGAACTTTTTTGGTAATGCATGAAGCCTGCAGCACGATGCAGCGTGGGTCTGCTTGGTTCCGTCAAATAATATCTTAGGTGGACTCCATCGTTTGCCCGGCAGAATAATGAGCTGGTTGCTCTTTCGTTAGTATGCAAAAACGTAATCTTATATGGCAAATAACTTTCGATGTGGCTTCCTTTTGTGTGTGATGAATCGGGCGCAATGCAGCCTGAACAAGGTGATACTGCTTTCTTGGAGGGTATACTGACGATCATCGCATTTGGGTCCCCCACAAGCCCAAAAGTGAGATCGATTCGTGGTTGACGTTTCAGAATTGCGATTGTTCGGTGGCCACTGGGCGCCTTTCAAAACCTCCATAAAACGGTTTTAATGCAAAAAATTTATAGGGCCTTTAATGCGATTCGGAGGGCGGATAAAACACATTCTGTGCGGGCGCGCCATCCAAAACCGTTTACTCCGACCCGGGCGAACAGTCACATGATAAAAATGCCGTGCTGAAAATTGTATTCCTTCTACAAAGAGACACATGATACCCGGACAAAAAGGTGAAAAGTTTGTCTAATTTCGTACACGTCTTTGGACGTGAAGATCCGACGGGCGTACTTCGCGTTTGGATCTTTAAAGGTCACGACCTTCTTTAACCCCCGCATGGAAGATCCTGGTGTCCTTGTCGCACTCTGCGCCGCCTCACAGGTCCGGCGCAGAACGGAGCTGTCTTTGAAGGACCTTCGCCGTCGCGTCAATGAGGAGAAACTCCGAGCCGAGTGGCGCCGAGTGGTGCGCGTTCGTCATTATATCACTCTCCCAGTTCTCAAATCTCCAGAGGAGTCTGCGTGGGCGGACCTATGGGCCAACGGCTCAGACCTTAACTTCTTAAACCTAACAAGTCTGACAAGGTGAGTTTCAGTGGTGCAACTAATTTCCTTGGCTTATGTGCTGATAAGGCATTGTGCGTGCAGGAAGGCGTTTGAGAAGTTGTTGGCGGTGTTCGTGCCGCATTACGACATTCCTGTGTACAATACGAAGGGTGGCCGGCCCAGGAAGCTCAAATATCACCACCAGGTGCTGGGCCTCGTTTTGGTCTTCTAGGTGGGGTCCATGCACCGGTCTTCGATGTGCATTATGTTCGGCATTACGCCATCAACTTTAGCCCGCGCACTTAACAACGCGGAGGAGTCTTTGTATCTTACGTTAAAGGGATTCGCACCTGCACGAATTGTTTGGCCCAGACTGGAGCGTCAAAAAGCTCTGGCGAAGCTGGTGGCCCAACGACAGTCGCTGCAGCAGTTCCCGTGGGGCTTCTTGGACGGTAAAAACTATCGGGTATGATTTTACGCTGTTATCTATACTTCCACTTATTTCTCACAGTCGACGTTTACGCAGATCTTACAACCCTCGAACCCTGACATTCAAAATGCACACTACAACGGTTGGCTTCACTCGGTGTTTGTCACGGGCACTTTGTGCTTCGCTGCGGACGGTCTCATTGTCTGGGCGAAGCACAATTGCCCCGGAAGCTGGAACGACGGAGACACCTCGGTCGATTTCTGCAGGAAGCTCGTGGACGAGGAGTACAACCAAGACCCGCGTTATGGTGTTGTTGCAGATAGTGCATTTCGTTGTGATGCCGAACTAACTGGGAGGGTCCTTACGCCGCTCAAGGAGGGAGATGTGGGTCGATTGGTCCCCTCGGTACGCCAAGCTTCTAAGGTGTTTTCCAGTGCCATCACTTTCATCCGTCAGTCGGCAGAATGGGGTATGGGCTCAGTAGAGAAAGTCTACCACCGGCTAATGCTGCCCCTGCCTCCGGATAAAGCCCAGCGAGGCATGCGACTCGAGAACCTATTTCGACTGGCCAACTTCCGCGTACGTGAGGTTGGTATTTCTCAAATCCGCACAACACACTTCCATGGACGCGTCGACAGCGTCTGAGTACATAAATGTAAAGTTAGAGCTCACACAGACTACTCCTTCTCAGCCTTCAGCTCCCTTAGAGGGTTGTCTGGTTTTCAGAGCTGTTAGGAGCGTTTGCTTCTAGCCGAGAGCCTCTCTGCAAGCCGGCCAACATCATCATCATCTCTTCGTGGCGTTGACGGGCCTCGACGCGCTCGCGAGCAAATTGCTCTTCGTACCGACGTCTGCTTTCCTCAGCCTGGAATCGCTCTCTCTTCTCGCGAGCTTCTCTTTCCTCTCTTGCCAGCTCCAGTTGTAGACGTTGACGGGATTCGGACGCAGCCAACTCCTCACGCCGTGCTAGTTCTCGTTCAAGACGTTCTTCTTTGTCTGTCATGGCTTTCTCTTCGCGTTCGGCCCTGCGTCGTCTTTCTGCTGCCTCGGCTCTTTCGGCAGAGTCTTGCTTGAAAAACAACAACATTTGCATCATGTCGTGGCTCGAGTTCTTTAGCTCAAGCTCCGCTCTGGTCAGGTCTCGGTCCAGCTGTGTGACCCTCGCTTTTCCCTTTTGCCGCTTGTTGGCAGTAAATGATGTTGGAGGAGAGGACTTGCCCGACTTGCCCGACGAGGTGCGTTTGAAGCCTCCGTCCTCCGTTTGGGGATTCATCAGCTCGAGGTTGTCACGAAGGACTCGTAGGTCGCAACCACCAAGTCTGCTACTGGCATTGGATAACCTGTCGAACTTGTCTTCTTCCTCGGCGTCTTTCGCGGCCTTGAGTGGGTTCCTCTCAAGTGAGGCTCCGTCGGGTTTCCCGTACGTGGGGCGCATGACTTTCGTCATCGTCCGCGGACGGCCTACGCTACGTACCTTGGTGCCCCGAGGCAGTTCTGCAACAGGGGTCACACTCTTTGGCCCGTACGTAGGGCTTTTCGGCCACGACTCTCTGTGCTTCATCGAGATGTGCGCCGAGCGTCCTTGTTGCATTGATTGATTGTCTTGAAGCTGAGAGTTCTCTTTGCAAGGTTTCTTCTTCAGCAGGGCTGACGCTCCGATTCCGCATGCTCCGACGGGGAGCAATCCGTGCCTTAAGGACGCTTCCAGCGGCTTCCGAGTGCTTAGTCTCGGAGTGGGCTTGCCGTCAGTAGCAGCGGAGATGTACGATCGTGTGGTGTCTGCAGCCCCAGCGCTTTCTTCGATCGACGGTTGTGGGTGAGGAACCTCAGGAATAGCGTCTTCTTCAGAAGGCGAGTTGCAATGAGTTGCAGCTGACGCTGTTGACGATTCGAGTAGCTCAACATGAGGGTCTTCCTCGTGATTTCTACCTCCGCCCGCCGTCGACTCGGCGGTGTCCTCCACAGCTGTGTCCTCGTCTTGTACGGATCGCTGTTCCACACGTCGTCACCAACCGAACTGTCGAACACTCCCTTCTTAGTGATGATACTCCTGACCACTGACATTTCGCCAGATCCCACACTTGGGCTGGGAGAAACGCTGATCTGCATGGTGTCAGCCACCGGGAAGCCGCCTGGGTAGCTGGGCGATGAGGCCGGCCCGGAAAGTTGTTCTTGATCTTCAAGGTCTTTATCTCTCTGGTCCTCATCAGCGTTGTCGGACTCGAGGGCGTCCTCGTCTTCTTCGTCGCCGCCTCCCTCCTCCTCAGCCGTTCCCAGGGCATCGTTGACCTGTTGCTCCAAGTGCATGTCGTCCTCTCCTTTATCGAGACCGTCATGATACGTGCGCGTTCCTCCTTTTTTCTCGATTCTTAATTGTATCTCTTGTGCGTAGAGCACGGGTCTCCAGCCGGCACTAAGCTCGCCGTTGCTACCCGTAGGCTTGGTTTTTAAGAACAGGTTCTTGAACTTGCGACGTAGGGAATCGTAGTCGCGTGGTTGAGCGTTCCGCCCTGTCTTGGAGTTGTAGATCCTAGAAACTTCCTCCCACATGTTGCGCCCGATAGGATTAACTTGATCCACGATTGAGCAGAGCAGCATCTGCTCATCGAGAGTATAGTTCATATAGCCTTTCGAGCGACCTCTCTGTAGGGGGAAAGATCAACACAGGTAAACCAACACAGGTCAGTCACGCGCCCGGGTTCACATCACCAGAGCGATGTAGACGTACACCAGACGAAGCGCGAGGCATCTTGGCGCGGAAGAGGTTATCAGGGCCTGGTCCAAAGTCGAAATGAGATCTTACAAGAATATCGAACTTAGTGTTGCGGAGCAAAGTACTTGCAATATGTATTAACAACAGCAACATTTGAAAGACACGAAAAAGCAGGAGAGCTGTCGGCACACAGACTGAAAGATGAATGCGACGAGAAGCGGCCTGGTCGCAGCGGGTGTCAGCAGGAGCTCAGGCCGAGGGCGCCGACATGATGTCCTGGAGGTGCTGCAAGTGACGATGTTGACAGCCCCACCAGCCACACCGACACAGGAACCACAACTCGTCGCCGTAGTCCACCGTTACCTCGTCTCCAGGCCACACGTCGCGGATCGTGACCGCAACGACGGTGACCACCTCACCAGTATGCACTTGGTGGAATCTCGCCGTAGCGTTACAGGAGTGGTTCAGGAACCGCGGCATACCCCCGGCCTCCAGTGCGTCGATGCCGACATGTCGCTTGCATGTAGTACGTGAGTAGAGATGCATGCGATACCCTTCATTCGCAGGTGCGTTTCGGCACGGTGGACCAAACAGCTGTACGTGCCCAAGGTATTGCCCGATCACTTCGCCCCGGGGATAGCAACCTTCGCTACCACCCCGCGCACTCCGGTCCGGAGGTTTCGAGATAGTTGTAGGGCGTCACTCTCTTGCAGCGAGTTGCCGCACGTGGCCGCGAAGATGCAGTTCGTTCTCGTGCAGAATCGACCTCTTCGAGCACTCAAACATTTGAAGGCGGTGCAGCGGGTTATGCACCCGCATCGACGACCTTCCAAATTGCCCATTGTCACTCTGTCGAACTTCCAGTTCCGGGGGTTCAGCTGCACCGTGATCTTGCGGACGTCGGCGGGCCACGGCTCTGGTGACCATTCGTCTCGAGCTGGAGCCACATCCCCCAATAACTCGAAGCCAGGTGAACTGGCCTGCGACATACTCAGCGTGCCCGTGGACGCTCGATCCGGTGAACATTGCGAGGAGCGTGCAGAGCTGGATGGAGAAGCTGCGAGAGCCCGGACTTTAGTCCAATTCGAGCCCCCAGGACTTGTGCGCGGAAGTTGAGGTCGTGGTAACGAGCCATCCGTAACACGCGCGGTTGTAGGCCTACGAAAGCGCTCGATGTACTCCATCGTGTCCGAGTCATACTCGTCTGAGTATAACACATCGGCGATCCAACTCGGAACATCGTACATCCCTCGGATTTCGCGGGAGTTGAGGCGCTGTGGTGTCCAGGGGGCCACCGTTTCCGTTTGCGAAGAGATGACTGCGCCAGGTGGACTCCCAGGCAAGCTTGCTGTCGTCGGGGCTGGAGACCATGCAGGCTCGGTTTCTGTGGACTGGCTGGAAGCGACCTCGGATGCTTGACTAGAGTCATCGCGTCTCCTACCTCCATCGAGAACCATGACTTCATGTTCAGCGAACTTGAACGCCGCGATGGACTTCACGTTGATAGTAGCTTTGTGAGCGAAGTTCCTACCCGACCTCAGCCAAGACTCTCGAGGAGGGGCAGGAACAGCAGCCAGCTTCTGTCGTTTCAACAGAGGGGACCCAGATGAAGCTCCTAAACGATTACGCGGACTTGCCGCCGCTGTAACTCTCGAAGCTCTCCGAGATACACGAGGTCTACAGCATCACGCTCAACCAGTAGCGAGTTTTCAGTCGGACACAGTTACTTGAGCACCACAAGCGTACCTTGGAGTGCTGGCAGGCGAGCCAGCCTCGGCGAACAGCGGAGGAGATGGAAAGACACGGACCCGAGACCTCGAAGAGGGCCTCAAAGGCGACGTGTGCATATGGAAGGCCGGAGCGCGCACGACGATTGGTAAACGGCGGGGCGGGCGTACTTGAGACGGTATATTTTAGGGTCCTGGAACGACTTGTACACCTGGGCAACGGATGCGACAAAGTACAGTTAGACTCCAGCACCACGGCAGCCGCTGGATCTTCCGGTGTGAGGTTTCAGAGGCACGTACGAACACCTGGCCAGCGGCTGTGACTCGAATCGGCTTGTGGGCGCCGCGAACGCTCCCTACGTAGTCGAGGCGACCACCAAAAGAGACGAGTAGGTTGTAGACAAGGTCAGAACACGCTGTGAGGAACGGCTACCGCTAGTTGAGGCACGTACGTCGTTTTGCTTGGGTAGCAGGATCTCTGTCAGGTCTTGCGGGGCCTCCAGAGACTTCTACATCGTCCATACACGTTGTCAGATTAGTTAGAATTTTAGCAGTAGACCTGCAGGAGCTCCCCACGCCCTGTGGCAACCGGGGAGGTTCAACACTACTTACCTTCTCGGCGTCGGGATTCGAAATGGGGGATTTGACGGCTTGATAAACGCACGCCGGATGAATTCGCGCCCAAACAGCTTTTCAAGATCTTCAAGATCTAGCATCTTGAAGTTTGCATAGAGGTGGCCACTTCAGGGGAGAGAATTTGAATCCATTCTGAAACCAAGTGTATCTTTTAATGTGGTTGCCAAATCGGAGTGTGCGATTAACCGAATTTCAGAATTGTTTGATGGCATCAAAAAGTCTCCGATCAAACAATTCGGTTTTTATCACGATTTTTTATACCCCGTTTAATGACCACCTAACCCTAGGATAAAACCGTTTTATGGAGGTTTTGAAAGGCGCCCATTGGCCACCGAACAATGGCCACTGGCCAAATTGATTCAACTGTCAACACGAATGGATTTTCAGGTGGCTTCGAGTAGGGTTACATAGAGTTGTAGCGCGGAATTATATATGAACGCAAACGAGTCGTGATACTCCTGGTATTCTACGAATAAAATGCATTAAGTACTCACCATTACTTCAAGGCTCTGCTGACTGCATTATTAGCGGTCATGCTTCTCGTTGAGCCCAGCATTTTTCCGTAGCGATTCCCTTCACTGGCAAAAATATGCTTGGTATCACATCCCAGGTGACGATCAAGTTTTTCCTTCTGTCAGCCAATTCCTAGTCCCTCTTTAGTTTAGGGACGAGAGGGAAATAAAGCAAGCATAACCCCAGTGAGAGTAGTCCACGAAACGGAAGCCCTACCAAAGTTAGACAAAGTTAGCTCTAAACAACATGCGCTAAAGCATCGGAAAGAGAGGTTCTACCTTCGTTCTTCAACAAAGCTCAATGAAATTGCCTTGGGTTTTCCTGTCATGCTAGAAACACTACACTGTGGCAGTTCGTAAGGCGTAAGCTATCTCAGTTGCTGAAGGGCGATCATCCGGATTGTGGGCCAAACACCGATCTGCCAAGCCCTAATGCCGAGCGGGCAGTTCTGTGAGAAGCTTGGGCGAATAGTTCCCAAGGCGATCATCTGCAGGATTGCCACATTGGCCAAAGTGTTGTCACTTTGTCCTCGAGCATCGTCGTACGGAATAGTGTGCGTGTCGAGCTCCGAAAGCACGACTCCGAAGCTGAAAATGTCTGCAGCTTGATTGTAGTCTTCTTTGCCAGCTAAGACTTTGGGGGCCTCCCACTTGCTCGTCCCTACTCCCTGGGTCATCGTGTTCTCCTCTGACATGATCCGGGATACACCAAAATCTGTCAGCTTTGCTCGCATTTCTCGCGAAAGCAAAATGTTGCGAGATTTTAAATCGCGATGCACCACTGGGGGGATAAATGAATGCAAATACACGAGCGCCTCGATCACATCCGTCGCAATTTGTAGCTTTTGGGCATTCCACAACCGAGGGGTTTGGGGGTAGACGAGGAAATCACGGAGATCTCCCCCACCATGTACTCTGAAAGTGCTTGTACATCAGATTTGATGGTCCAAGCTGCTCCGAGGAGTTTAACGACATTGGGGTGATCAAACCTCGCCGCCATCTTGATTTCCTCCAAGAAATTTTGCGTGTTTTGCTGAGTTTCGTGCACCTTTCGTATGCGCTTTGATGCAAGTAATTGTGTGCCACGGAACTTAACAAGCCACACATCTGCGTAAGCTCCACCTCCAATCTTCCTCACGTCCTGAATCTCGTCGACTTGCATACGAAGTGCAAGAAGTTGAGGATCATCCCATACCGATGCGTACGATTCGTCGGTGTAACTCGATGGTTTGTCCGATGAACGTGAGATCCCTCCTTCGTGCTTTCGTGTTTTCCACCGCCACACCAAACCACCGACAATCAGCACAAGAACCGCGGTACCGATAATGCTGCCTGCAAGTACACCTCCAGAGTAATACCCTGGACAAGCGTAGCCTTCGTAATCGTATAGCTTTCGCCCCACTCGTATTTGCTCCAGCTCATGTCGACGATGGTCCATTCCCTCACTGTCTGTAAGACAAACAGACACTTCATGAATTTGCTGCAGTTCAGAGATACAATTCTCCGTAGCGGCAAAGTCTCCGTCATTTAAGTCCCACGTGAGATTTCGTAGGAAACTAACTTGGGCTGCTGTAAAGCTGCGAGATAGAGGTCCATTCCCTGTCATCTTCCTGTTTCATCACATTCATCGCAGAAGGGGGACATGTCAGTTGGAAAATGTTGAAGCAAACACGATCTAACAGCATCTCGTACAGGTTCTTTAGTTGATGCAGGTGATAAACGCCATCGGGAATCTTCGAGAAGCGATTGTTACGCAAAGAGCTGCCAATTCAAATGAAAAAAAACACCGGACAAACTTGAGTTAATTTGAGGTCGGCCTGAATCACAAACAGAGTTCACAATTACAGCGTTTGTAGTTGGGGAAAATAACCTTGAAATGATCGCATGTTATTGTCTTCCAAGCTCCTATCAATATGTCCATGTGAAACAGCGTGAGTGCTTCGACGTAAATAGCAGGGACCACAATGTAGTATAGTTTGAGTTGCACTTACAGCGATTCTAGACTGGCAGAATAGGTGATCGCATCGATTTCTTCGATAGAGTTGAAGTCGAAGTTCCTGTATTACAACACCACATATCATTAACTTTTCACGACATTCAAATGAGTCGCCAAGTTCTTACACATCCAAAAGCGATCGGAATGGCAGCAACGAAATGGTGGGGAACTCGGCAACAAAGCGTTCTCGAGACGTAGACGCGTGGTACGTGGCGGAAGGACATCTGATAAGTGATTAACCACTGAAGAAACGTTGACGTTTATCAACGCGACGTCAGTGATTTCATCTGGCTTCACAGTGAATGACGAGTCTAGCTGCACCGAGGTCACTTTGCCTTGTCGTCCATCTTCGGCACTTCTGCTTCCGTCAAGCGTACTGCGCACGTGCATGAAAGACAGCAACCGATTGTTAACAAGAAAGTCAAGTGACACCGAGCACTCTAACGAACATTTGGGTAGTGGTCGGGTCCAGCTTGATTTCACCAATGGCGCCAACCTCCTGGTCGAGCGTGAAGTTGGCCACCCCACACCAAAATCGTTCAAGCACGCCTACTCGATCACCTCCATCAACTCAGTTTCACCAGGATTTCTTTCGATGCATGGAGTGAATTGCTCACAACGACCATCGCATCTTGTCGTGAAAGTGTTGGTAGCATGTACCAAGTTGATTCTCCACATCCATAGCGGAATGGCAACTAATAGCAATAGTTGCGTGCCTCGTAGCACTGAGATCACTAGTTGCATATGGGATTGAAGACTTGCGTTGGGCTCAGCAATTTGAAAAGTGATGGAGTTGATCAAAGTGATCCTCATTTATTCAAGAGCATAAACAAACTCCTTGTGGAGTCACACACAATCATAAGGGATTCTGAAGCCAAAGCGCCGCTGGATATTGACCTCGGGCCTTCCTGGTAGCGTCGTAAATTGATTGATCAATGGATTTATGCATTGGATGGTGTGGCTGAAAGCCAGGATTATGGTTGACATCTCGGCATGAGAAGGGCGCGGGATCTACTATCTGTACAGCTTTGCTACTTCGAAGTACGGGGCACCAGCACCAACGTGACCATCAGCACAATTTGAACAATCTTTTGCTTTAGAAATGAGAAGAAAAAACTGTTGCCAGGCTTTATGACAATTGCAAGCATTGGTATAGCGGTCTCTCAGGTTGTACTTCGATATAGGTAACCAATTTTACGACACTGTAAGGAAGGAAGGAAGGAACAAAAGTTGATTAACAAGTTAGTGGACTACTCGCTTTGCTTATCTATCTAAACCGAATTATACTAGTATTTCTCTACGGCCGAGGGATCCAAATTCTGCGTTCTGGTGGTGGCACGATCAACGCTGTAGGCTTATCAAACCCTAGGCGTTGGAGAACGTCAGAACACTGTAAGTGTATTGCTTATTGTAAGTACATTACGTGCATTCATCGAGTATAAATGTTTTTGCGGGTGTTTCTAAGCCACTGGCGTAGCGGCAGCCAACTGATGGTTTTCCTTGCTCGCCGTGTACCAAGTGCACGATAGCGCGTGAGATAGCGTCCCCGTTTTGGAATCCACGTGCCAGCGCAACAGAAGCATGTTGTCATTTTTCTCGGCATCAGACGTGCAACAAGAAGCAACATGACGGACGATGCCTGGTAGATGTACTCGCCATAGTAGAGATATCCTGTGAGGAATAGCGCCTCGACTGTCGTGCACCGCTTGTCGTGGTACATGACGTAGGCCATGTCGTCGCAGTCGCGGAACAATTTCTTGAACGGAGCTCCGATGCAGTTTCTCTCAAATGAAGTCAAGTGATCGTTTGTTGTTGACCCAACCTCGTACATTGCTTGCTTCGCACCAACTTTCGGGGCATTGGAGATATCTCGAGTGGAGCCGATACCTTTCGCAACCAACGACAGTCGAGCAGATCGCACGGCGCTCTTCACTTTCGGACTCAACTTTTTCACGATGAAGGAACTGACCAAAGCCACAACTCCAAGAATCACCGACACTATCGTCACCACAGAAGGCATATTATGCGTGAACAAAATGCAAGCGTCGTTCAGACCACAGTACTGAGCGCCTTTGGCCGACGTCTTCTGCAAAACCTCCGAATTGTCCGAGAGGATCGATGTGAACGGTGATTTCTGCTCAGACATCAAATACGAAGCCACAGAAATCGTGATAACCAGCTGCATGGCTTCCCATACGAGACGAAAGTGGCGGTCGAGCTGTTGATCACCTGAACGCGCTTTCACTAGATTGATGAAAGAGTACGAGAAAGCGAAGAAGAAGCATGTGAGGTTCGCAATGGATTCGCCTGTCAGCGTACCTGTCGCGATTCCGAGCATGTATAAATCCGAGTTGTAAATGAGGTGGTAACTGATCTGCGCGAGGTAGACGACTTGCATATGGCCGTTTTGGCAGCGATAAGCCCAAATTTGAGTCAAAAGAACGGAGCGTTTGTGTGACATCACTTGGTACAGAGAGATAATACCCATCAGGAGAATTTGCATGACAACAATGCCAGGGAGGACACTGATAGCGACGGTATCAGCATAGCGACTGCGAAATGTGTTCAGGTTCATCCCGATTCGAGTGGGTTTGTCTGCTTCCATGTAGTTGACCCATTCCCAGAGCGAGTTGAAATAGTTGTGAATGTGCACATCTCCGGTGCTGCACAATGGAACATCATCCGGGGAGTGAACCATTAGACCGTACAATGCCCAATGATCCGATATCTCGCATGTGTCTTCTATATAAACTCCTGTTGTGTTGACCTCACGAACTCGACAAGCGCCGTAATAACCTCGGAGCAGTGGTTCCGTGACTAAGTCGCTCCGTAGTGTGTGTTAGCGACTTCGCGGGAAACAGTCTTTAAGCTGCTTTTGAAGCTGTACGGAAACAGTGTGAGGATTTCCGGGACAGCACTCAATAAGTCCTCGCCATTCGTGGCATAAGCCAACTTGGAACCAACAAGACTATCGTCTATCTCGACTTGTGGGCGACACTCGGTGAAATCCGGGAAAACATTCAGGTCCACAGCAGGCATTTTGGAGAAATGGGCGTCACCTGCAGTCGTTGGGTATTGAAAGAGCCGAGTGATCTGGATCATGTTCCAGATTGAAGCACACCCGGTTCCCTGTTTGATTGCTATCTCGAGTTCTCTAACCATTTGCGGACCAACACTCAAATTCAGCAATTTAATCACGTCGTACACTTCTTGAGCTGTTCCCGAGACGACGTTAGTAGTAGACCCCCACTCGTTGACACCGCTCTGGCAAATAGCGTCGTTAGCATCCAACGCGTCCGCAAGTGCGAGGGCTTCAGCACTTAGACCACTAAAATCATACAACGATTCCGTAGGACCCTGGCTGCCAAATGCTTTCCATTCCGGACCACTCATAAGAGCACTTCCGTTGAACTTGCTAAACATGAGCAGGACGATCTTTCACGGACCCAGGCACCCTGTGCACCCACCAGCCATCGATAGATCATTTGGCGTATAGGCGAAAATACTTTTTCTGCCTTGATGAGAAAGGAGGCATCAGTCAAGTACCCGGTAGCAGGGAATAGCAGAAGTAGTGCCAGTGGTCCAATCACGATACGTCCTGCAATTGCCAGGGAGGCTCCAATAACAGACGGCTTGAACAAACTTCTGCATCCTTGATTCTGCCGCACAAGTGCTTGTTGGTGGTGGTATTCGCACGACCAATTTGTCGACTTGTCTTGGTCGGTCTCGTGCATTTGGTTTACTTTTCACCAAAAGAGTGGCTGTACGTTACCTTCCACGACGAAAATTGCGCAGTGAGTGAGTGCGTTTGGAGTCCAAGCCGAAACCATTAACTACGTTGGTTTCTGCAAAGTCCCCAGAATTAGGAGAAGTTTGAGTTCCGTCAGAGCACTTCGCTGCTCCAAAATATCATTGAAACTGTGCACGGGGTCAGTGCAGCATTCTGATGTCGTGAATTTCGCGCTTCAGACCGCTGAAGCTGAGCCTCGACCTCGAAAACCTAGTTTCGGGGTCTTACCGCACGAAGTCGGGGGAAACCAAGGTTTTAATTTTCTTCAATCCTGCTGAGAATGTAGGACAGATCCTTTCGCTTAACAAGACGAATTCTTTCGTTGGGAAAATGCGCGTGGACAGATGGGATGGTGCAGCATCAGACTCGAAGGAACGTGAAACGCCGAATTCTGCCAGTGCACGACGCGTTATTCAAGTTTACCACGCTCAATACCGACTCGTCCTCTCTTCTTCGTGAAATGAACACTATTTCAGTATTACCCAGTCTTAGCTGCCCATGGCAGCGCTGTGCTTCTTCATGAGATACTCGCCAGCAAGCACAGGAGGGTATTTCGCCGGATTCTCTGGAGACTGGCATGTCGGGATGCATTCCACCACCGTGTCAGTGTTGATATTGTGGAAGAAGGCGATGGACTGGCGGCGGTTGTTCGCACAACCCGAAGGCGGGTTAATGACTCGATGCATGGTAGAACGCCATTGATCGTTGGTCCAGTGCTGCATCAAGTCTCCCAAATTGACCACGTACGAGTTGGCCGGGGCTTTTACGTTGTGCCACTCGCCCTGCAGATCACGCACCTGCAGTCCACCAGGAGCGTCGTCCACCGCCAAGATCGTCAAACTGCCATAGTCAGTATGCGCCGACGCTCGGATCTGCTCAGTGCCCGGCTCCTGCTCTTGATGAGGGTAGTTCCTACAGCAAAACACAAGATCCTGTCAACTTTCCAACTATTCAACAAGAAGTAAAATGAAAAACTCACAAAATCCTCAGTGCCGACATGTGGTTGTCGATCTTCTTGTCAAAGAAATCACTCGGCAATTGCAACACAAGAGCAAAGATCCTCATCATGACGACGGCCAGCTTCTCCACACTACGGTAGTACGTGGTCATGGTGCTCTTAAACCCTTCTGGTCCTGTTGGCCATTGGGCTGGGATGGTCGGCTCTCGTCCGTCCGGCCCGACACAAACTTGGAACGTCTCTTTCAAGTCCGGGAGCGCTTTGCCGTCGTCTTTTTCTCTGGACTTGGACAGGATCTCGGCACTCTCGTAGCCGTACGGATACTCGTGGGTCATGGGCACCTGCTTCTTGACGTCCGACTGTTGGTCGAAATAGTCTTTTGCAGCTCTGAAAGCGGCAGAAATGGTCTCGATTGGGATCCCGTGGCTGGTGATAACCAGAAAGCCAACGTGACGACAGGCATCGGACACTTGGGCCACCACTTGGTCCCGAGCTTTGGCAGTGGAGACGTCGCTTAGGAACGGAGAAATGTCGATCACAGGCACAAACATGATGATGATGGGCGTATGGAGTTTGGGGACTACAGACCGAGGCAATTGCAGAGTGAATGGGTGCAATGGGGAAGACTCAGGAAGGGATGCGACCTTTTGGTGATCACGCGACGACTAACCGAGACCTTGAAGTTGACAGTACAGGGCTTTGTCTATTGGTCGAGAGATGATAACCTGTTGGAATGGATGGGATATGCTGAATGTGATCCATAGAGTGAGTTGTTATCTCCGAAAGTCGCTGCAACTTGATAAATAGATGATGCTGCGATTTGAGGGAACTGGTTGGTCTTACGTTGCGGATGTTGCGCGAAAAAGAAGGTTACAGCTTGAAGTGGTTATGTTGCGCCGACACGTTGAAGTCGGGTGTCGTTGCCCAGATCGTTGCCACGCTACGAACTGGAGCCACAACCACCATAATTATTTAGAGTCGAGCCAGTGTAAAAGGTGAGCAGGATGTAGATGTAAATGACGACTTCCATTAGCGCGTACCATACACGTTTCGGCCCCCGCCGGGGCCTCGTCAGTGGCTTTCTAATTGCGAAGTGAGCTCTCCTTCTCAGTCGAGCTACTGGTGCTTCCCTAACTACAACCTTCTAGAACATTCTAAACTAACCTAGCTCTGCTTATCTTGTGTAACCTTGTACACAACTCTGGAGTCGATCAACGTGGCCACGACCACTTCCAACAGCCAGCGCAATGCAATTAGGCATCTTTACATTGTTCATAAGCCCTTGGGTATGCCCGATAAGGACTGCAAGTATATCACGTAAGCGCTGAGTCCCAACCAAATTCTAAACGAACCGCGCCTCAAGATAGACCGCTAAAGCACGTACGGGTGATGCAACCGATGTACACATTTCGAGTTTGGCTGAGTCAGTCCCGGGCAGAGGCAGATACGACACGGCAATGAAGAGTCCGAGCGGAGGAGACGCCTCCGAGTTCTGGGCAAAGGAGTACTATCATCAGCAGGCTGAGTCTCGCAAACAGCAAGCGTGGATCTCTCTCTTACGCCCATCCGCCGTCGCAGCGTTCATCGCGATCGCCGGGCGAATCGTCATCGGACCGCTCGCTTTGCTACTTCTGTTCACCGCTACCAGATACCTGTCGGACGCTACAGTCTTGATCCAGGCTGGTAAGAGTATTTCGCGTTCACCGAGCGCGACAGCTCCATGGCTGGAGGGTGCACTGGTTGCCTTGGCCCATGCAAAATTGTCATGCTCAAGTATACGCTGCTGAAAGGGGTGGCCATTGCATCGGCTCCACCATATTTTACGTTTACGTCCATCGATCCGAACGTATCGCTGTATGATTTCAGTCCTCTGAGCGACGAAGTTCTCGCGTTCGCCGATGCTTTGGATGTGAACGGGACATATTGCTAGAGCAGCTTTAACGAGTGGGGAACAGCTCCGATTGTTGTCACGGGAACGGCTCAAGAACTGTTGAACATCGTCCGAGTTGCTGAGCTTGATCTTTCACCACAGATGGTACGCGAACTCGAGTTTGCAATTGAACACGCGGAAGACTGCGTATCGAAGTGGGTGTAGTAAGTTCCGCTTGTTGCTTGCAAGGTAAATGCGAGAGTGAGATTAACTCGAGCTTGCTACAACTTCCTAACCTTCCTGTCTTCCTAGTACTACGACCATGGTGGCTCCGATGGTTGGTTGTGAGCAGCAAAAAGCACGCAAGCGTGAACCAGACGCCACTTCCCGTTCGGCTTCCGAACGCAGAAGGTTGGCGTCGAGTGCGGGGACTTCGACTCCCGCGCCATGCCTGCCTTCGCCTTCGCGGCGAAGAAGGCACCTTCTGGATTCCAGATAGCCTAGTTGCAGCCGAAGATGCAACGCGGGCTGTGCAATTGCCTACACTGCCCCCAAGACGACGACCACTGCTTGAAATGTAGATAAAGAAATGGCTGATAGAAATCCAATAGAAACGACGTCTCTATAGAAATCCCATCATAGTGGATCCATGACAGAAATCTGTCAGCCAGTGAAAAAAACGGTCCATCCGTGAGACGGGGCGATGTTACCGGTCAAGTTGCACTGCAACTGGTTGAAGTTTCTCTGTAACTTCGCCGAGCGGTTGATCCACTGCAGGCGAGCCGGCTGCCAGTTGTGATAGTTGCCCATTGACATCAATCCCTAATGCCACCAGGATGTCGTTGCCGAGGATGAAGTCAGGCTCAGGGTCTTCCATCACCTTACAGTACACTTCGGGTAAATGGACCGGCCCAGCTGCGGTCTGAAGTAGGAGGTCGAGGGTGACTGCCACACGACATTCCACAAAATTTCCTCCTACGGCATCCATCTGCTCCACTTGGGGCAAATCGACTACCTCGAGAGCTGATCCTAGGCTCGACAACTCGTCCAGGTATTGTCGGGGCAAGTATGTCTCGTCCGAGCCCGTATCGGCAAGGTACGGGATGGTCAATAGACTGTTGACCAAAACTTCACCTGGCGCAGGCGCAGTTCCAATCTTCTTGACACGGGCCCTGCTTGTTTCCCGGACTGCCTTCATTTTCTCTGCGGCACGAGTCTTGTCATCCTCAATAGCCACATGACAATCTCGCAGCCAGTGGGGTCCCTGGCAGTGCCAGCAGCCAGTCTTCGGTGGAGATGCTTCTCGCCGAGGAGGGTGCTGCCTGGGTCCGACACTCGAGCCGGCTGCATTGGTGTTGGTGCCAGCAGTACCGCCATACGTGCCAGTAGGTCTCTTGCTCACGGGCTTATAGCCCGGCTTGTTGTTGCTGCTGTTACGATCAGTCGTCTTCTCCTTCTTGGAAAAGTTCGACCTGACCTTTTGCTCCTGGTCCAGCACATGATATTTGTGTTGCGCACGAGCTTTCTCCTTGATGATCCCAAATAACATGAAGTCATTCCGCTTTGCCTCACGACATTCATACTTCACATGGCGCCGGACGTCGTCCCGCAGCATCTTGGGCTCAAGGTTGTCGATGAGCACCGTGCACCGTAATTTCATACGGTCCGTGTACCCTTTGTCGGCAGGATCACCCACCCCCAAGATCTGACTAAGCCCATTCTCCTTGATGAGCGTTGCGAAGTTTCGATAATACTTCAGAATCCTGGCGTCGATATCATCCTCTTGAAGGTCAACCTTTAAAAGTTGCGAGAAGAAATCGTCAAGGTCGGGCACCTGGGCGTTTTTCACGGTCCCAAGTTTCGAGTTGATCAGGGCAACCAATTCGTCGTTGGTTACATCATCAACCGCCTTGCGCAGTTCATAGAGGCACAGCACTTCGAGAAGTTCCGGGTCGACGCATGTTTTCACCGGGCGCAGGGCAACTTCCGGACGCTCTCCGCTCTCCGTGCAGCGTTGCCGAACAATACTCACGTACTGCTCCCACCTCTTCTTCCAATTGACAACCGCATCTTGGCTCCAATCAGTCAACTTCGGAGCTTGTACGAACTCGAACACAGGCTGGTGAACGTTCTGCATCACCGCGTCGCCGTCCGTGTCGTACCGAGCTTCGTTTCCTTGCATCTTGCGGTCCTTGTAGGACTAAAGTTAACTTTGTAGTAAGTTCCGCTTGTTGCTTGCAAAGTAAATGCGAGAGTGAGATTAACTCGAGCTTGCTACAACTTCCTAACCTTCCTGTCTTTCTAGTACTACGACCATGGTGGCTCCGATGGTTGGTTGTGAGCAGCAAACTGATAGGGTTGCAGCCTTGGCGATGGTTGTGGTTGTCTTCTGGATTCCAGATAGCCTAGTTGCAGCCGAAGATGCAACGCGGGCTGTGCAATTGCCTACAGTGGGCTATGATGTCGGTTGTAAGACTGTTCCAGTGTCCTACAGTTGCGGGGAGCACCGATTTCGGCCACATCCCTGCTGTGGATGCCCATGTTTTCCCAGACTATACAGAGTGTCGCCCGATATCGAGTTGGACGACGAGCTCGTTGATTCCAAACTAGCCTTGGATACTAATGGTAGAGATCTGCTAGCGGTGGTTTCCGACGAGTTGACGTTGTTTCCGAACAGCTTCACGAGCAGTTTGCCTTCGATCTCGCGGATTTCCGAAGCCGATAAAACAAAAACACAAAATGGTGCAACGACCGTGGTGCACTCCGAGGCTACTACGGTGGGTGTGGTGTTCGTGCTGTGAATACGACGGGTGTTTATATCGAGGACACCTTCGAGATATCAAAGCACTGGCAAACCTATGGGCTGATGGTTCATTCTCCTGATGACATCCCTCTTTGCAGCACTGGCGATGTCTGCGTTCACAACTTTTTCAACTCGCTCTGGGAATGGGAGCACTGCATTGCTGCTGACAATCCTAATCGGATCGGAATGAACCTCAACACGTTTCGCAGTCGCTACGCTGACACCGTCGCCATCAGAGTTCTCCCCGGTGTCGCCGTTATGCATATACTGTTGATGGGAGTCGTCTCTCTGTATCAAGTCATGGCGAGCAAGCGATCCATATTGCTAACTCAAATTTGAGCGTATCGCTACCAGAACAGTCACATGCAGGTCGTCTACCTCGCGCAGATCAGTTACCACCTTATCTATAATTCGGACATGTACATGCTCGGACTTGCGACGGGTACAGGAATGGCGTTACCGCAACCATAACACAACGTCATAACACGCTTTAGAGCAACCTTATCACCCCAAGAGCAACCTTATCTCCAAAAATCTTAGCCCTACACCTAGCTCCCAACCCTAATCACGTTTGAGGACGGATGTCACTTTCCGTCAAATCTTCAAGATTGAGGTACTCGGCAGGAAATCTATCGCCCGAGCCTCACCCCTTAAAACCCTGAGAACGGTGACACGACCCTAAGCCGAGCTAGATGTGACCATGCTAGGTCCTGGGTTTAAACCCGCGTGCTCCGCACACGGATTTTAAACCGCAGGCGTTGTTTCGGCTTTGCCGAGATTTTAATATTCACCCCCTCCTAAGATTATCAAAAGTTAAGGTTGCTGGAACCACTCCCCAGGTACAGTGCGCGCGGAAAACGATAGGCGAAAATCTGTTTTTGAGGTTATTTTTATCAAATCAAAAGCATTGATTCTGAGCTTTATAGCCAATGAAAAGCACATTTTTGCGGTTCGTTTGCGGTGTTGCGTGCAGCAATCTGACGTCTGGCGGGCGAGCAACACTCCAAATCTGCATCCAGGTGAGCACCTCCAGCGCGAAAAGTATACGCGAACAACCTATTGCTGCATGTTTTAGCCTCGACATTGCTTTCTACGAGCTATAGTGTGTTGATCTAAGTAGCTTAGTACTTCGTCTTGTGGCCTTCGACCTTGTGCTCCTCCATACAACGCTTTTTCATCGACGCGACAAGGCTCTCCAACTTCAACAACGGAATGGCATCCCAGGCTTTCTTGATGGCCTTTACGAGGTCCTCCTTGGTGTCGTACTGCTTCCCATTCGCGTACACAGCCCTAGCAAGGATCCCCCACAAGTTTTCAATGGGGTTTAAGTCGGGAGACTTCGCTGGCCACCACATGACACGCATTCCTTGGTCCTCAAGATACCATTTCGCCACCTGCGCCGTGTGAATGGAAGCGTTATCGTGCTGAAACTCGAAGTCTAGGCCATGGTAGAGGTGCGCAAAGGGGAACAGATAGTCGCCCAAGGCGTCGATGTACTTCTCGGCATTCTGTTTGCCTTCCAAGAAGGCCAACTCGGACTTACCTTTGGAGATAAATGCTCCCCACACAAACGCGCTCCCACCACCTGATTGACGCTTAGAGTAGATCTCTCTCTCTTTCCGTAGATCACGCCAATGGTACTGGTAGCCATCTGGACCATCCAGGTTAAACTTTTTCTCGTCCGAGAACACCACAGACAGCCACTTGGAGCCATGCTCCACGTGCTGCTCCGCCCACTTCAACCTGTCGACAATGTGACTCGGTTTGAGAGGTGGGCAAGCCAGCCGCTTCTGGTTTACCATGTTCTCCGAGTCATGCAACACTTCCTGCACCCGGCGCACCGATATCGGCAGCTGCAGCGACTCTTTTAACGAGCGAGCACTCACTCCCGGCTTGGACGCCTCGCGAAGCAATCGGCGTTCCGCCGTTCGTGTCAGTTTCCTTGGTCTACCAGAGCCTTTTTTGGTCCCATACACGTCGGGATCGCGCAGAAAGCTGTTTACGACGTGCCAGGACCGACTCACACACGTTGCAATTGCATTCGTGGAGAGATTTCCTTCCTTGTAGGCAACAATTTGACCCTTCTCCATGTCGGTCAATGGTGTCCCCCTCCCCATCGCTAGACAACACAAAACGACACCTAAAGCACACACCAACAAACATTAGGCAGTACTTAATGCCTACGAGCGGCAGTATACCCTCACGCAGCCCCGTTGCACTCCAATCGGCAGCTTTCGACGCTTCGCGTATACTTTTCGCGCTGGAGGTGCTCACCTGAATGCAGATTTTGGAGTGTTGCTCGGCCGCCAGACGTCAAATTGCTGCACGCAACACCGCAAACGAACCGCAAAATGTGCTTTTCATTGGCTATAAAGCTCAGAATCAATGCTTTTGATTTGATAAAAATAACCTCAAAAACAGATTTTCGCCTATCGTTTCCGCGCGCACTGTATCAGTCGAGGCGCTGCTGCTTACGGGGTATCTCTATTTCGGCGAGCACATCTACGAGGCTTCTTCAGTTATGCTCCTTCTCGTCGCGCATCTGCTACCCCAAAAGGCACTTCGCACGTTGAACGTGTTGCTATTGCGCTGGCATGTTGATCCAAAAGAAGGCACACTGTCACATGCCTTGACGTGTACTTATTACCATGCGTGCGAGGAAACCCACAAGTGGGTTGGCACTACCCCAGTAGCTTAGCTATGTACGGGAAAACTGTGGCATTATTCTGCAAGCGCGGTGGCGGGAAACAATTAAATACATTGTGCATCACACATGTACTAGAACTTCCCAAGGTTGAAGTCTAATGTTCACTACACCACATATTCCAACGACTACTTTCGTAAATACTATCTGGGCATACAAACCTCCATACAAAAATAAAGCTCAGCAATGGCTCGAAGCCGCAGTGTGTCTCGCTCGCGCTCCCCGGGGCGCTCTCGTCGCCACGGAGGCTCCTCCTCCTCCTCTCGCCGACACGCGTCCTCGTACCGTCGGCGCAGCCGCAGTCGCCGTCGGGAGGAGCCCAAAGATGCTCCGGAAGAGAAGAACGGCGAGATCTCGCTCAGTATCGAAGAAACCAACAAGTTGCGCGTGTCGCTGGGCCTCAAGCCGCTGTCTGTGGGTCCCTCCAAGAAGGAGAAGGCGGTCGTGAGTGTGCAGAAGAGCAGCGAGCAGCTGGAGGCGGAGAGGGAGCAGCAGGTGCTCAAGCGCAAGCTGCAGCAGTCCAAGACACGGCGGGAATTGACCCAGAAAGTGGAAGGAAAGTCCCTTGGAGAGCAGCTTAAAGCGGATTTAGAGGCTCAGAAGAAGAGCAGCAAGGGGCAAAAAGCCCACGAAGCACTGGAGTGGGTGAAACAGTCGAGGAAGAAGAAGACACAGGAGAAGATAGAGGAGAAACAGGAGACGGAGAGCTATGATGCCACTGCGCTTGCAGGCATGACGGTGGGCCACTCATTGGACAATTTTGAGGACGGACAGGAAGTGGTGTTGACGCTCAAGGACGCACAGATGCTGGGCGAAGATGGCAAGGACCTGAACGACGAAGAGGATGAACTCGTGAACGTCGAGTTGAGCGAGAAGGATCGACGTGCAGCGCAGCAGGCGAGAGCCAAACGAGCGGCGATGCCCGTGTATTCAGGATATGACGACGACGAGTTCATTGAGATGGGGAATCCACGAAAAATGAAGAAGAGCGGGCCGAAGTTGTTGGCACACTACGATGAAGAACAGGACGCGGCGGATGCGGATGCAGCCAGGAAATTTAAGCTGAATGAAGCAGGAGAATCAACGGCGTTGCAGGAGGAGGGCAAGCAGGAGGAGGAGGATGGAGATGTGGCGGTGATCTCGCTTGCGATGGATCGGACCCGACGTGCGGAGGACTACTACACGAAAGAGGAGGTGGAAGCACAGTTCAACAAGCACAAGAAGGGCAAGAAGCTGCGCAAGAAGAAAAAGAAATCTCGTCGACACCATGATGAGGACATAGGTGAGAATGATGCAGTTGAAGTGCAACTGAACACTGGAGCTGCAGAAGAAGACGGTGGTGGCGATGCTGCGTCTCTCGTTGCTCAGCTGGAACAAGAGGCAATGCAGGCTGGTGAGTCATCGTCTAAAGATCGTGGAAAGCGCAAACGCAGCCGCCATGGCGAGGACGAAGAGGAGGAGGAGAACCTACTTCGATTTCAGGAAGCGCGCGAAAAGGCAAATGCTGAGGCATCCGAGGCACTGGCTGCCAGCTCAGGAAAGATTCGAATGAAGCGGCGACAGATAGACGATAGCGAAATTGTGGACGATGCCGCCGCAATAGAGATGGAACTTGGTGCTTCTCTGGCTCGTGCGCGGCAGTTGGCGCAGCAGCAAACTCAAAAGCAGGCTCCAGTTGTGCTGACAACCAATGAAGATCGAATTGCTCAGCTTGTGAGCCAGACTATCAGCAACGAAGATGACACAACGCCTGCTGCTCCTACGGACAGCTCAGAAGATGTTGTAATGGAGGACCCTTCCGAAAGCCACAGCAAACCTGTTGGACATGTATTTGGCGAGGTAAGTTCCACATTAAACACTGTTGTATTTAATGAGGCAACCGACTTCGAGACGCGGCTACGCGACGCAATGGAAAAGCGTGCGGCTCAATTCCAAGTCTCAGCTGGTGGAACCGCAGTGCCAACTACTGCCGCAATCGAAAAACCTGTGCAGTCTGCAGTTGTTAAAGAGGAAGACAATGAAGAGGATGAAGAGACTAAAGAGAACGAAGTATGGGGTGAAGAGCAGCCACTTGTGGGCACAGGTATGGGTGCAACGCTAGCACTACTTCGCAAGACTGGCGATCTGCGTCAGACCCGAGTCGAACGACAGGCGGGCCGGGCCAACGACACTCGTGACCGCACCTATGAGGACGATCTCCGCATCAAGAATGGCGTGAAGCTAGACTACCGCGATGAGTTTGGGCGGCTGCTCACCAAGAAGGAGGCTTTCCGTATGCTGTCGTACAAGTTCCACGGCCACGAGCCAGGAAAGAAGAAAAAGGAAAAGCGGCTGAAGCAACTCAAAGAAGAGCTCGAGGCGCAGAAGCTGCTCTCTGGCGAAGGCAGCACCAAGATGATGAAGGTGCTCGAGAAGAAGCAAAAACACACGAAGGAAGCGCACGTTGTGTTGTCCAGCGGTGTGTAGCAGGCCTCTGCTTGATGCTTCTAGTGCTGCAAACGTATAAACGTGACGTGCAGCTCTGGTAATATGAAAATAACAATCGGAATGGCGTTGCCTTGCACATTAATCTTGTTAGATCTCGTCGCAAAGCTCCAGACAACTGATCATGAATGACGCGAAAGGAAAGTGTAGCCATATCCAGAAGTTGCCTTGTTCTTGAGATGGCTTTAACTTGCACTACTTTAGTGTCCTATTGCGTTGGAAACGAAGCTGGCACAACACCAACCACAGACAGCAACAATGCACATGCATCGCCAGCATGAGATCAACAAACGCCTGCTGCACACGAAGCGGTGCGACAGGTAGCGGGATCCGCTAAAATGGACCTTCAGATTCGATTTTTCTGTCAATCCGCCATTGCCAATGAGTCACTCCCAGCGCTCCAAGCAGGACACCAGCACCAAACTCGACTTCCATCACACTCCACCGTATTGCAACTCCAACTATTCTCCACAACTAATTACCTAAAGTAACTTACTTTCCTGATCGAAAACAACACGATCTTGCCTTCACCTCAGTCGCAAGACAATCGCCTATTTCAGCCAATCACCGTGTGCGCGGAATAAGCTATCCGAGAAACCCAGGTCATTTCCAAAAGCCGACCCTCCCGCAGACTCAGCCATGTCGGAGCACGCGCGCGAGTACGACCCGCTGTTCCCGCGCAGCTTCGCGGCGTCCTCCACGACGTCCACGTCCACGGCGCCGCGCTGCTACGGCGGCTTCGAGCAGCAGAAGCGCGTGTGGGCGTCCACGGCGCGGCGGTCCCAGCGCATCCGCGTGATTGCGGCGTTGCAGCTGCTGCTGGGGCTGCTGGCGTCGGGCAACTACCTGTGGATGTCCAACATCTTCATGTTCGTGGTGGGCGTCGTGGGGCTGCTGGCCGTGCGCTCGGAGCGCATGAGCTGGACCGTCGTGGTGCGTACCAATAGATACAATCTTATACATGTTGAAACAGTTGGAGAAAGATTTATGTGTCTGATTTGAGCATTTTATTTATTGAATTCTTATTTGTGTCATGGGGTTTTAGTATTTGCTGCTAAGTGCCATGGAGTTCGCTCGGATTGTCATGTTGACGCCGCATCTATACGAGCGGTTTGAGGTGCCGGGGTACGCGTTCTCGCACTATGAGTATTTCCAGGTGGTGGTGCTCGTACTGGAAGAAGTGCTGCTAGTGGTGAGAGATTTTGTTGAGCAGTTGAGATGTTGGAGAAGATCTGATGTTTGTGATTGGTGATGCAGCCATCAGCGTTCTTTGTGTGTATTGCCGCTGCAGCGGCCGTCGCCAACCCGTTGTGGTAATCGCTCAACTGCCAGGACGAGACCCGTGCTGGATGCATCGATTCATTATCAAAAGGACGAGACAAACGCCTCGACGACACCAAGAACAAGACAGAAACACTTACTGAGACCATGATCGAGGCTCAGGTGTGCTACGCCAATTCGCCCCATAACATTAGGAGTAGTTTTAAATCGCATTGCGGACTGTGGGTGGCGTGGCACTGATATGATTCTGCATGTAGAGGCTGACTTGTGTGGCGACTCAGCAGCTCTCTTTACGTGTCGTCGGCGTGTATTCTTGCACACCTAACTTAATCTATACCCCCTTCACGAAACAACGGAGTATCTTCTGTTGCAGTCTGCATAGCATCTGTGTTTTCTGTAACCTTTACAAGTCTAGATCAGCTCCATGTCACCGGAAGTTACGTGCTCTTGGACGCTGCGATAGCGCACCACGTAGCGATCTGTGGGATGCATTTGTATGAACTCATCGCCCTTGTCATCGCTCTGCACGCCTCCCACGTCGGCCTTGACCTCGCAGAATACAAAGGTGTCCAGATTCGGCTCGGGTACTGATATGCATTATAAATCAACATCAACATGTCAAGCTAGGAAACCCGCTGACCCGCAGCCATTACAGACAGCAAAATGACGCCGCTTACCCATGCCTTCAGCAGTCAAACTGCGGTGATCCGGTGCAAACTTGCCCACCGCCAGCTCGTTCACGTGTGATTCCCAGAGCATCACAAACCTGCACCACGACACCAGCAGACAAGTTAAAAAATGCTATAGCACCAATACGAAAGTGAGTTCACGTACTGCTGGGCAAAGTTGCGTTCCTTCATCGACAACCGTTGAGTCAGCAAGGCATTGCCCAAAATGTGAACAGCGAACTTCTCAATCTGCATTTTCAACATCACACACAATGTCAGCAAGGAGTTGACTCCACCAAAAGTTAACATTTCAATCTGTGACGGTATAAGGAGCTTTTCTACCTTGCGTAGTCGCGTGCGCAGGTACGAAGAAACCATGTAGCGCAGTCGATCGATTTCCATCTGATAGAGTTTGTTAACAAAAGATTTCTCCTCCGTGAGCTGCGCTCGGTCTTCGTACACCGAGTCCACGTATTCCTGCTGGTTGCGGGTCTGCTCCAGCATCTCGTTCACCATATCTTCGTTGTATTGGAGGATCTCTGGGGCATTCTGTTGGATACAAGGGAAGCAGTCGGTTAGAGGTCAATAACTTTGTCAATTCTGGGAAGATACACACAATAAGCAGTGCAAAATGAAGAGGAAACCCATACGCACCAGCTCGTTGACCCATAGTGCGCGCATGCGCACGACATCTTCGTTCAGGTTGTCCCGATTGAACTCGGGCTGCGACGGCGTCTCCATGGGGGCAAAAATGCAATTCCCGCCAAAAGTTTTAAAACCGGTAGACGGTATTGGAACCGGTATTCGGTGTCAGGTCAAGAAAGGCAAGAGCTGTTCGAGTGAGCTTTTCGATTCGAGTGCTCTTTCTCGCTATGGTGGCAGGTTCGAGAGCTTTGGTCGACTTCAGTGGCGAAAACAACACGAAGCGGAAAGACCGGCAAGGAAGAACGTTGAGACCTCATGGGCGCCGTCAATTGCTGCGCTCAAACTACTCCGGATGGTGCGTGTTCCGGTGGTGCAGGTGGCGCTTGAAGTTGTTGACATTGTGGTGCTGTACCGCAGTGCACGCGTGGAAGACGGACGGAGGATGCAGGACGTTGAGCAAGGCTGAAGCGAGAACGCTGATGCCCATGTACTACTACGAGCCGTCGTTGTCACTCGACCACGAAGGCCACGCATCGAGCACCGATGACGGTCTAGGACTCTTCCCCGACACGCCGCTGTCGGTGTCTCGTTGTCAAGAGTTCGAGGACAAGTCCGTCGTGGTGGTGTCTACGGAAGGCGCTGTGGAGATCGAGGACGGTCAGGAGAAAGAGCTCGATGACGACGAACAGCAAGAACTGTCTCCAGAAGAGCGAGCGCTGCTACCTGCCCCAAACTCGTGCCCACGATCGGGTACGCTTGGAGCGAACCGTTTGCGTTGAGCATGTTTTCACTGACAGGACCTTCTCATTGTGGACAGGTATCAACTTGCGCCGGCAGTCACCGACCTTCGGTAGCAGTAAGTCTCATGTGCTGACACCGCGCCGCTCGCAGTCCTTCAATGAAGGTGCGTAGTGCAGCATTGCTTGAGAGTTCTTTCTTGCTGTAACGTAGCTGACTACTCATATTTGTGTATTTGTGCTTGCGTGAATAGTTCCTGCTCCGCCGCGCCTTGAAGACTACCTCTGCACTTGCAAGTACTGCCCACGCGCCATGACAATCCAGCGCGCGTTCCAGCTGTATGGCTTCGCACTCGACCACCCGCAGAGCGACGCACTACTGCGAGTGCTCCGCGCATGCGCCAACTACGACGAGACCATCATTGAGGTGGACCCTCTGCTGGTGCTGCACGCCGAGAAGATGCTGGAGGAGCTCGGCTTCGACGAGAACCAAACATTCCGCCTCCTCATCGCCTCGCACTTCCAGCGCGTCTAAGTCACAGCTATCACGCGTAACTAGAGCCGCACTATTGCCCCCATGACCAAGCCAGCAACTGCAGGACACGGTGCAAGTTGAAGCTGTCCTCTTCGACCATCGAAAGGCAACTCCCTCACTTATCTGCCGTAATATCGATTAACCTTCACTTTTACAAACATACCTCGATGCAATATCCGTTAAGTACCGTTTTGCAACTGCGTTCAAACATGATTCCTAGCGTGTTACGGTTCCTATCCAATACTGCATTGGCTGGTTGAGCTCCACACGTGGCGAGCGCTTGGCATTCCCCAAAGATCTCTCTCGGTCTCAAGTCTCACCTTCCTCAAGCAATCATGGCTCGCGAGCAGACGTACATCATGGTCAAGCCGGACGGCGTGCAGCGCCACCTGGTGGGCGAGATCATCAAGCGCTTCGAGACCAAGGGCTACAAGCTTGTGGCCCTCAAGCTGGCGCGCCCGTCGGTGGAGCACCTGGAGGCCCACTACTCGGACCTGGCCGGTCGCCCCTTCTTCCCGGCCCTCATCAAGTACATGGCCTCGGGCCCCGTGACGTGCATGGTCTGGGAGGGCACCAACGTGGTGCTCGAGGGCCGCAAGATGCTGGGCGCCACCAAGCCGACCGAGTCGGCGCTGGGCACGATCCGCGGCGACTTCTGCGTGGACGTGGGCCGCAACGTGTGCCACGGCTCGGACTCGGTCGAGTCGGCCCAGAAGGAGATCGCTCTGTGGTTCCCGGAGGGCGTCATCGAGTGGGGCGCCTACGACGACGAGTGGGTGTACGAGAAGTGAATTGCTGGGCCTTCGAAGCCAGCAGCAGCTCCCGTTGTCGCGGTACTGGACGAGATGGAGGCAGGACTGCCCCCCTTCCGGGTGTGCGCACTGCACTCTTCTCTAGGACGTCGTAGCTAATTTCTTTTCACCGTAATGAACAAACGAAGTCGATCAAAGTGTCGACGTCTTTCGGTCGCTGAATTGTTGCTCGCGTCAATCGATAGAAACTCGTTTCTAAAGTGTCTAAAAATACACAGGCAGAAACGTCTGCGACGAAGGCCATGCGGTGCCATTGCTCATGGCTGAAAGTCCCCAGCTGGGCTCGAATTGAGGGATAAGAACGGCCAGTGTCGGTCGCCCTCGGAGTCTCTACCACTCTCGGCGTCGCTCGTCTCTGCGCTCTCTGGGGCTTCTCACCCACTTACATCGCCATCGCTCAAGCTGCGGGTCGGAACCCCTCGCCAAGCACTGGACCTAGATACCTATTGACACACGCTGACCCGCACTCCCCTAACGCATTCGATCAATCCCAAACGCTGCTGCCATGGCCTCGGACGAGTACGAGGTGCACGTGCTGTCTGCGTTCGTCCCCATCTTCTGGGTCTTCGTGGGCGTCGGCATCGTGCTCTTCTACTTCTCCTTAGGCTACGCCAAGAAGTATTCGACCACCGCCGCCTTCCTGCTCACGGTACGCTCCCGTGACGTCCCAGTGGACTTGGAGGGTATTTCTAACCACTTTCCCTGTTTCTATTGATGCCATGCAGCCATTTATCTGCTTCAGCCTCGTCTTCGACAATGCCGTCATGGCCACGACCGGCATCGACCGACGTCGAGCAAGCACGCAAGCCATGCTGGCCTTCCACGCCTGTGTGACGCCCATGCTGCTGCTCGTGTGCTACGAGTTGGCGTACCTGGTACACAAGCACAAGTCGGTGAACTTCTGCGGGATTTCGTTTGAGAGCGGACACCGCGAACGTGGCAGCAGCTGCGATAATGCTGGGGCTGCTTCTAGTCTGGCCAAACGCCGCTGGTGGATGTCGACGTGCTTGCGGTTCTTCGTGTGGCTCGTGGGCTGCTCGTTGCTTGTGCTCAACCTGCTGGTGGCGTATCGCTGGACGTCGGACCTCACGCCCGAGATTGCCAGCATGTACGAGCTCCAGGGAGACAGCACAGCACACGCAGTGTGTGCAATTCTACCGGCACTTGGTGCTCGTGGCGCTCGCGCTGTACATTGGACTAAGGCTATGGAACTACGGCACCAACTACTCGTACATGGTGCATGCTACGTGTTTTAATCCGTGGATCTGGATGCTTGTCGGAGCGGTCGCTTTGCTGATCGGCTACCTCATGCCGTCCCCAATCTACGCGCTCTCTTCAAACGCTGGCGAACTGGTTATGATGGCGACGATCGTCCGCATGTTCCGCGAAGTGCACCACGACATGCAGCAGGGTCTGCAGTTCGGCGAGTTCATCGACCCCGAAGGTGCTGCTGCTCGTCGACAAGGTCCAGCCAGTCCAAGTACGCGCAGCATGAGTCTCAGTCTCAGCAAGAGCGTGAGTCGCAGCAAGATGGCGGCGGAGCAGCCCAACGGCTACATGGCCGTAACGACGCCGAAGGAGTCCCAGCTGCCGACTACATTTGCCAACAGACTCCGTCGCGGCGACGAAGAGGGAGACGCGCAACCCAGCGCCAGTGCCGCCTACCTTTCGGTCGTCGTAACTCGAGAGCGTACGAACCCGCTGTGCCAGTAAGAGCCAAACTAACCTACACAGCAGGACACCTTTTGATGCCATGGCGAGCCCCACATTGGCAAAGATGTACATGTAGAAGCCTCCTCAATCCACTTATTCCCCATTTCGACGTCCTGCAAAGCTCCTCCTCCTCCCTGTCAACACGCACCACTACAAACACAAGTCGAAATGAAAAGGTTTGTGTCTTTCGTCCTCTCTGTCCAACCCTGTCTACTCGTCCGTCTACATGTTCCGCAGCGCCTCCTCCTCCTCGTGCTCGAGGCGCATGGCCTCCTTGATGGCGCGACTCTCGGCCTCCACCCATCCCTTCTCAATGTCGTCGTACTCGGCCGGGTCGGCGAACTCAATGCCGCGCATCTTGGAGAACTTCTCGAGGAAGCGGTGGCTCTCCACCTGGTCGTACTTCTCAATGAGCATGTTGTACGCGTCCTCCTCCGGGATACCGTTCTCAATGAGCGTCAGCTGCTCGTCTGCGAACTCGTACGCCGTCTGGCCGTCCACGATGCCGTCGCGCTGCTTCATGTAGAGCTCGGCCAGTCGGTCCTGAGGGAAGGTGATGACGGGAAGCTTGTCACGGTCCTGACGAGGCACCGGCGGGGGCGGGAAGCGGTCCACCATGGACACCCAGGCCGGACGACGCATGCCGCCGTTACGGGACAGACCCTTCACCAGTCGGATCATGTCCATCGTGCGCTTCCTAGCTCGACCCATGCTTGCTCTGCCTTGACTGCTTGCCTAGTGCTCGTGTGGCTCGGAGCCTCTCCTTTCAAGAGACGGATTTTATCCAATGAAAAGAGGGACTGTTCAAGAGCATGTAGTATGGAAAAAGATAGGTTAACGGTTAAATCAGTGGGCGGATTGAGATGTACTACTACTGATCACTTTGAAGGTGAATCGGGGATAGTAGACTCAGAAGAAAGGTTGCGAGTGGGTAAGAAATCTTATTGTGGTACTAGCAAAACAGCTTACAAATAAGAGGCAACTACTGACACAACTCTTTACTTCTGATGAAGTCCCAGCCGTGGTTGCTTCGCTTGTACCCGGCCTTACTGGCCTTCACCGCAGTCGTAATGACGATGTTTGAGCGCTTACTGGTGCCGAAACGCTAAAATGCTAACAACGATGCTGTTGTAGGGCGGCTTCGGCCTGTGCCAATGGTATCACGCCACAGACGTAAGTACTCGCGAGCGTCTGCTAACCTGTTGCATCCCACGAACTAATACCCAGTCTCACCATGACAGCTCGAGAACCGCCAGCTCTACGACGACATGTCGCTCAAGTACATGCTCACGGCCGTCCCGCAGCTATTGGCAGCATTGCTGCTGCTCTACTACTCGTGCACCTTCTCGCGAGTGTCGAGCGCCTTCGTACACCGCATGCTTGTGGATTCGTGCCTGCATCAGAGCGTCGCGTGTTTGCTACTTGCTTCCTTCGTGTTTTCGGCTTTTCATCTCTCTCTTAGCCTGTGCTGCTCGTATCCAGCCTTGTGGTGAGTTGCCTTCCAGGACGGGTTACTGGCAAATCTGGTTGTCGCTAACTATGAGCGCCTGTTGTAGTCCAGTAGATTCCACAAGCTGCGAGCTCAGCCGAATTGTTGCGTGTCCAAACGCTGTCGCCCACCTCATCAGCTACAACCTGTACCCTCGGCTGGTCCACTGCTGCGCAACTTTCACCATGCTGTTCGCCCTGTCCAGCATTGGGACTGCACACACCATCAAGAGCCTCAACTCGCGTGTGCATCGTGCCAACTTCGCCACCTTTTCAAGACGCGAACCAGTCTACGAAGCCTCAGCTTCCGTGATGCTCTAATGGCAGCAAATGACCCTGCAGTACACGTAGCGCCAGCAAAGAAAACAGCTACACACTACGAGCCCTCATTATTAGCTCAAGCTCAATTAGTACCTTACCACTCGCTACCTCCACGTCAACGCACCAACTGCGCCCACGGATCCTGCAGAAACGACGGCTGAAAGAACACTCGTCCAGGCTTGTCCTCGACAATATACTGCTGCTGCACTTGGCGAGGACGCATCTCCTCTCTCTGTCTTTCTCCGTGCTGCGTCTCTCTTGCTTCCCGTCCTGCTTCACCGCCTCCATTGGCCGCTTCCAGTTGCTTCCACGGGTCCTCCAGGAACGACAGCATGAAGAAGCGCGAGGCGTCCCGCACGTCGTCACTCGGTCCTCTTTTGCGCTTGAACTGCGGTAGGTTATGACCTCTTCCTTGTCTGAACTGCTGTCGTCCACGTCCCCCTCGTCCTCGTCCACCGTTTCGCCCTCCTCGTCCACCTCGGAATCCTCCGCGACCGCCTTGATGCTGTTGATAAGGAGCTGGCGGCTGCATTTGCTGCTGGAATTTGGGCTGGCGCTGCTGCATCTGACGCATCATGGCTTGCAGCGGCGGCGGCATGGGCGGTGGAGGCCCCACAGGCCCATTCCCAGGCGGAGGTGGCGGCGGCGGCATCATGACCAGCGACGCTATAGAGATAGGTATGATCCAAAATGTTGGTACACCTCCACTCCACCTCCGAATTAGCTATTATCTAGCGCTTTATCCATCCTCGTGCTGCTATTGGTCAGTCTCTAAATCATCGTCCTAAATCGGGGACTAACCTCCCCCTGCTTTCGTCCAGCGAAGTTGATCCAACAACGAGCGAGCCCAACCAAGTCCCGCACCAAGTGAGTACCGTACCGTAGCCCCCGAGTGCGCACTCCGTCCACCAGTCTCCAAGTGAGCGAGCGAGAGAGAGGGACCTTCACTCTTGCAGCCTCCGCACCCGACAGACTTGTTGAAGCGTGTGCCTGTGTCTTTTGTGGCTTAGTGACGTCCCCACCATGAGCCACTACGGCCCGCCGTCCAATGGCGCCGCGTTCCCGCGCGGAAACGCTCCGTTCCGTCCTCCCCAAGCCTTCCCACGCGGCGGACCGCCTCCGTTCCGTCCGCCGTTCGCAGCTCGGGGTCCGCCGCCCCCTTTCGCGTTCCGAGGACCTCCGCCGGCGTTCCAGGGGCGTGGCGTGCCCCCTGTACGTGGTCCACCCGCGGGGATGGTCATGCCTCCTATGGGGCTTAATATCCCACCTCCTATGATGGCGGTGCAGGGTTTCCAGGCTCCTCCGTCTCCAGCCAATGCGGGAGCAGGTTTACCGCCAGGATGGAGTGAATACAGGACGCCACAGGGAGCTACGTACTATTATAATGCCGCTACAGGAGTAAGCACTTACGAGATGCCAATGGCCGCTCCGGTGGAGGTGAGAACGCCCAAGTGGGTGGAATACAAGGACGAAGCGACCGGAGCCTTTTACTACTTTAACACAGTGACCAAGGAGACGGTGTGGGACCAGCCAGAGGAGTTTAGGATGCAGAAGGCGAGGGAACAAGTGGCCAAGATGACGACTGAAGCGCTGCAGGCGGCGGCGCCGCAGCCTGTGCAGATGCAGCCACCATTTCAGACTCAGGTCCAGGTTCCTGATCAGGGCAGCGCTGCGTCCACGGAGAAGGAAGATGAGGACGATGAAGAGGAGATTAAACGCCAGGAAGCGCATGAGCAAGCGCGTAAGAAGCGGAAGGAGGAGCAGGAACGCGAACAAGCTGCGCAGTTTAACGGCATGCCGCGTGCTGAGCGGATGGCTGCGTTCAAGCAGTTTTTGGAGGACAAACAGATCACACCGACGTTAAAGTGGGGCGACGCTCAGCGTGTAATAGGGAAGGACTCGTCGATGCATAACGACCCGCGATGGAAGTATGCTTTAAACACTGTGGGCGAGAAAAAACAGGCTTTCGCTGAGTATTGCACACAAGCCAAGAATCGCGCAACAATCGAAAAGCGTCGGTTAGTCAAGAAGGCACGGGAGGAGTTCCTCGAGTTGCTGGAGCTATTCGAGTCCAGCTTGGCTCCCCCTTCGCGGCGCCGTCAGACCTCTTGGGATGAGGTGATGGAGAGCAATAATTTTTATGCTTTGCGAAAGGATCCGCGGTGGTGTGCGATCGAGGAAGCGCGCGAGAAGCAGCAACTATTTACTACCTTCATGCAGGATCTGGAACGCAATCAGAAGGTTCGTCTTGCAAAGAGACGAGAAGCATTGCACACGAGTTTTATGGAGTTGATTCGTCAGCGCATCGAGTCAAAGCAACTGGAACTGGGAGGTAAACGCTCCAGACACTTGGATAGTGATAGCAAGCGCCGCGTCTTAGATTTGTTGGAAGAAGTCGAGCTTCCTGGTGGTAGTGGCAAATTGGGAGCAGAGGCGCTTCAGATTGTGGACCGGCATGATGTATATGATTGGGCAGAAGAGGTCATTCGCGAACATCGTGAACTGGAGCATGCGCAACGTAAGCGTGAACGCGCTGAGCGTGCTGAACGGGAAGAGAAGTTGGGTCGTGAGTTGAATGAGAGCTTAAGAGAACTTGCCTCCAACCAGCAACTCACCGTTGGAAGCACTTGGGACGAGTTCTCTGCTGAGCACCTGAAGAGCGCCAGTGAAGAACAGGCTAAACAATCTAAGGCCCAGGTGGAAGGGGGAGACGAAGAAGAATTGGATCATGAAAGCGGTAATGCCGACTGTCTTCATTGGAAGGCACAACGGCGCATTTTTGAGAAGTTTGTGCGTAGACTACGTCGAAACCTGGAGCCTACAGCATCTGTAATTCGAGCGCACTTGAATCGCAGCGGTGAGCCTCCGCTCCGAGTGACCGAGACGACGACGTACGCAGTGTATGATGATGCTCTCGAAAATGGCGTGGGTGTTGCTCTGGATACCAATGCGCCTGAAGAGGGTGAAGAAGAGGGTGAAGATCAGGTTAGTGGGGAGGCGAATGGTGTCGCGGAGAACGGCTCGGACAAGCCTGACGGTGCCGACACAACTACTGGCGTGACTGAAGACCCCAAAAAGTTAACTGCTCGTGAGGTTGACGCTGCACTTGAAGCAGTTGTTAAGGAGCGTCGAGAGAAGGGTGACACGGCAACCGTTGAGTTCCCAGCTTTTGTTCGTCAAGTGTACGAAATGTGGGTGGCGGTAGCTAAAGAGGAGACCAAAAGAGAAGAGGAGAAGAAGCTCAAACACCGCAAACGAAGCCGAAAGGAAAGCCACGATTCGTTACCAGAAGATGATGATGACGAAGATCGACCTCGTCGCTCGCGCCGTCGATCATCCGCGGCAGACGAGTTAGAGGATGACAAGAATCACAAGAAGCGTCGAAGTCACAGGTCATCAAGGAAACGGCGCCGCAGTCATGGATCACCGTCCGTCTCGCGCTCCAGGTCACGCTCTCGGTCCAAGTCTCGCCGTGAGTCCACAAGACGCAGCCGAACCAACCGAAGTCGCAGCCGTAGCCGCAACCGTTCGCATTCCCGTGACCGCAAGGCCGAGTTGCCTCCTAGCTTAGCTGGTGCCAGCTTAAAGCCTGCTGTCGGCACGAATCCAGTGGAAGCGTTCTCACCTCTCCGAAAACCGGCGAAAGTGCTGTCTGAAGCAGAGGAAGCCGCCAAGGCTGAAGAAATTATTCGCCAGGCGCGTCTCAAGCTCCAGGCCAAGAGCAAGAGCAACTCCGATGACAGTGAACTCGAAGAGGGCGAAGAGCTGGAGGAGGGCGAGGAGCCGGAAGAATAGACACACGGTAGGGACTGGTAAATTCAAGCACGATGGCTGCACAAATAACCACTGCAAACACACGACCTAAAAAGTATCTTCCACTTGATGCAGCCACCTGGCGCGCACGCGAGTCGCCGTCGTTGTGCGCTGCGCTTCAACGCGCACGAAGCAACACTTCATCACGCTGTGCAAATGGCTGTAGACTGCAGTCGCAGTGTGCGTTGCGGGCTCGTCTGAAGATGTTCGCCTCCGATCCGATTTGCAGGTCTCCGCTTGACGCACCTCTGGTTTCTGAAGGCAACGTGGCGATGGCGGGCGCGACTGACCAGGACGACGAAGCGAGCGGACAACCGAACGTCTCGCTTGAGCAGCGAACTGATTGCCAATGTCAACGCCGCCGCAAGAATGAGGCCATGATCGCTTCGACAGCGCGTCTTGTGCTGCGATGGAAATGATGGCGGTCGTTTAGAGGATGTGCGTTTGGTAGGTGTCTCGCTGCCGTTTACGCGTTGGTTTAGGACACACTTCGAGCGAGCACTAGGCCGACAACAACTACGGCAGGTCAGCCTTCCTTTCACGTGTGTCCGTCACCGACAGCCGACCAGCCAGCCGCGCCATTCTGTTTTGCTGTGTGTCCCAGCACTACCATATCCATCGTATCCGGCTGGCTGCCATTTCGGTCGTCGCCACAGCAATCCTGGCGAAAACCACGAGGAGCCATGTGGAGGCACTGCATCAGCACTCATCAGCAGGCATTCCTGCATCGCAAAATGCCCACGACTGGCGACCGGCTCAGGTTGAAGTTCGTCCGCCGTGGCATCCGCTCGGTCTCCGTTGGTTTGACGTGATGATGATCCGCAGCGGCAGCAGCACCAGCACGCTTCAAGACTGCGACCGCGGGCGGATTGTTTTGACCGGTGCTTTTGCTCTGCACAACTGCTGCGATTTAGTCCTGCCCGCAGCGATTTGGGCCGCCGCAGATCGAGTTGTTTCTCCTCCAGGACAGGCAGCACACGCACGTACGCAACAAGCGCCAGTGCCGAGCGCGCTCACGTCGTTGGCACCCCAGAGCCGCCAGCCGGGCTGTCTTGCTCTCTTCGTCCAGCCGACGGCACGACCATCGTGGCGTGTTGTGTTGCCTGGGCAGCAAGTGCGATAAACACGGATCTCTCCAAGCAGCCCGCGTTTTCTTGCAAAATGGACGTCGAGCGCCGATGACACCTCCAAGTCACGCCGAGGCGTTCATGAAGAGGGCCCGAATATCTGCGGGCACGACACCACACGCCATCTCATGGAGCCACCACCTGCACGATGCGATGATACAGCGAAAAATTCACTTGGTGTTTGTATCTGAAAATAGTCCTTGAAATGGGACCATCGGCCACCGCAATAGCGTATGCGTCAATAGAGTGAACCATGCGGCCCGAGAAATAGCTGCATGTAACAAGGCATGGATAGCAACCTGGAAGTAAAGAGTTTTCGGGTACGACAATCGTCGTACATTTCGAAAAGAATACTATCTCTCGCACAGAACTCCAAAAATGGTTTTAGGAATTTTGAGCATCGTCGTACTGGAAAGCCTTGCATCTAGTCTGCTGTTCGTCGATCCACTATCCGCCTGTTGGGTTGGCGGGTAGGCATTCCTGTCATGTTGCAGCGAGAATTCAGGGCATATTTTTAGGGAATTGGATTCTGGAATAGTCCCGCAGAGTGAATGCGCGCGCACGAACGGGGCGCAAATAGCGCCCCTTTCTTTGCGTCCCCGCACCATTTTACATAGTGAGCCCAAGTCAAGCGCCTTGCAACGGTCGGGAGCGCCGCCACACGAAAAGTGCTGGGGGGATGCTCCGCGCTCAATTCCGCAAACATGTCGTCGTTGCACTTGGCGGCTTTCATTTCCGAATCCGCCGCCTCACCCGCAAGCGCTCGTTGGTTTCGCCGTTTCCGATCCTACCCGAACTCTTCTCTCCATGATGGAAAACCCGCTGCACTCGTCCACGCTGCCCAAGACCGGCGGCTCGCTCATGCGCAAGTCCAGCTCCACGCGCAGCCTCTCGTCGCTGGCGGACGTGCAGGCGCTCATCCTGGCGCAGGACGAGGAGGAACAGGACGAGCAGCGACAGAAGACGCTTCAGAAACCCCCGCGCCACGCCAGCGTGCCCATGTACGCGCAGATCCTGCTGCAGCTGTGGCAGCGAGAGCTGCAGCGCAACGACGTGGGGCTCACGAGCGACTTCTTCTACGACCTGAACGGCACGGAGGAGCAGGGCGCACAGCTCGTGGGCCGCATGCAGACGCTGGGCTTCAACATCACGGTGCCGCAGTTCCTGGCCATGCACCGCTGCTCCATCTACTCGGTGCTGCTGGTGGCGCTGTGAGCGGGAGCAAATGGCTCCTTTTTATCGGCCGACGTGTCCGACCGCGACGTTCCACATCCGCCAGCCTGCGACTAGTCCATGAGTTCGTTCCCCCTTTCCAAGCGCAGTATGACATTCCGTAGCATAGCAAGATAATTTATAGCGCACACGAGCATTGCCCACGCATGCATCGAGCGGCCTCAGTACATGTACGATATCACTCCCAACAGATTCTTCAGAGCTTTTCATTAAATGATCCTCGGTTAACGTCCGGCTGGACGGAATTGGCTCTGCACTCGACTCTTGTGCAGGCGTCCGAGGCGCGTGTTAGCACGCGACGACTGCCGATGGAAGTCGCTTTCGCCGCCCATCGTGCCTGGATCCACGTACTGCGGACGCGGGTAGCAGATCTTGTAGTGCAGCGCCACGTCCACCTGGTTGTGGCCTTGGCGCACCGCTTCCTCGATCGCGGCGGGGTTTGTCAACGTGCGGTTCTCCTCAAAGCGTCTCCTGCAGCCGTCAGCGTGAGCCATTGATTCCTTTTCTACATTTCCACCAGAACATTCCTCAAAACTAGCGCAAGTGCCTCGTACCTGGCCTCGTTGCGGATCCAGGTCTGCTCCACGTAGCCTCCTTCCCCTACAAACAAATGGTACAAATGAGGAGACGCTGCTTGGGGGATGGGACGACCGGAGAACCGGAACGGCTGCCTCCAGACGACGAAGGCGTAGGAGAAAGCGGACAAGCGAGCATGTACAATTCCTGGCCACGCGGAGGATGCGGCGGTAGAGCGCGAGCGACATGAGGCGAGTTACGGCGAGTCCGGCGTGGCGCACGCGCTGGCCATGGACAGCGAGCGATTCCAGTGGTGATGACGCCGAAACTTGGATCGAAAGTGACCCCACGTTCTTCTTTTGACAGTTGGGAATGGCTACCTTCGTGCGACATTGCACGGCCAATAATAAAACCAAGATGATTCTCGCTGCGCAGCAACTGCAGACAAGAAGCGGTCGCATATTAACGTTAGCGTTGGCTGTGTATATGGTGCGCATCAACCTACGCGCTCCCTGAAAATCCACCTCGAAATGCTCTCGCATGCAATTATGGCGTGTGGTGTCGTGCCCGCAGATATTCGACCCTCTTCATGAACGCCTCGGCGTGACTTGGAGGTGTCATCGGCGCTCGACGTCCATTTTGCAAGAAAACGCGGGCTGCTTGGAGAGATCCGTGTTTATCGCACTTGCTGCCCAGGCAACACAACACGCCACGATGGTCGTGCCGTCGGCTGGACGAAGAGAGCAAGACAGCCCGGCTGGCGGCTCTGGGGTGCCAACGACGTGAGCGCGCTCGGCACTGGCGCTTGTTGCGTACGTGCGTGTGCTGCCTGTCCTGGAGGAGAAACAACTCGATCTGCGGCGGCCCAAATCGCTGCGGGCAGGACTAAATCGCAGCAGTTGTGCAGAGCAAAAGCACCGGTCAAAACAATCCGCCCGCGGTCGCAGTCTTGAAGCGTGCTGGTGCTGCTGCCGCTGCGGATCATCATCACGTCAAACCAACGGAGACCGAGCGGATGCCACGGCGGACGAACTTCAACCTGAGCCGGTCGCCAGTCGTGGGCATTTTGCGATGCAGGAATGCCTGCTGATGAGTGCTGATGCAGTGCCTCCACATGGCTCCTCGTGGTTTTCGCCAGGATTGCTGTGGCGACGACCGAAATGGCAGCCAGCCGGATACGATGGATATGGTAGTGCTGGGACACAGCAAAACAGAATGGCGCGGCTGGCTGGTCGGCTGTCGGTGACGGACACACGTGAAAGGAAGGCTGACCTGCCGTAGTTGTTGTCGGCCTAGTGCTCGCTCGAAGTGTGTCCTAAACCAACGCGTAAACGGCAGCGAGACACCTACCAAACGCACATCCTCTAAACGACCGCCATCATTTCCATCGCAGCACAAGACGCGCTGTCGAAGCGATCATGGCCTCATTCTTGCGGCGGCGTTGACATTGGCAATCAGTTCGCTGCTCAAGCGAGACATTCGGTTGTCCGCTCGCTTCGTCGTCCTGGTCAGTCGCGCCCGCCATCGCCACGTTGCCTTCAGAAACCAGAGGTGCGTCAAGCGGAGACCTGCAAATCGGATCGAGGCGAACATCTTCAGACGAGCCCGCAACGCACACTGCGACTGCAGTCTACTGCCATTTGCACAGCGTGATGAAGTGTTGCTTCGTGCGCGTTGAAGCGCAGCGCACAACGACGGCGACTCGCGTGCGCGCCAGGTGGCTGCATCAAGTGGAAGATACTTTTTAGGTCGTGCTGTTGCATGTAGGAAGACATTGTGCCTAGCCAACTTGTCCTTCGGTCTAAATCCATCCAGCATGAAACGCCGCACGCGTGAAAACGTCATAAGCGCGTTTGGAGCTTAGCCGCTTCCAACGGTTGAGACTCTCCAACTTCCACCATGCGCGTCCTGGTGTGCAAGAACGACGGGTGCTTCGAGTTCGAGCCGGCGGAGCTGCATCGGCGTGAGCACTGGGGCGATGTCAAGATGGGGCTCGCACACGCACTTTACAGCGAAGAAGAGCTCTTCGCGGTGGGCTCGGCAGACGACATCGCGCTCTACACGTTCCCGGACGGTTTGCCGGCCGAGGACGAAGCGGGCGGCGTCGAGACACTGGTCGAGTCGGACTCGCGCTGGGTGCTCGACATTTTCGGCAGTCCGTTCCGCCAACGCAGCGACCTGAACCTCCAGACGGATCATGCGATCCGCGGCTTTCGTCGGGTCAGTGCCACCCCGTTCCAGTCGTCGGAAGTCCGTCGTGCCAGTGCATTACACGGCATCCCGTCGTCCGCTATGCCCATTTCGCCACTGGGCAATGCGGCACATGGATACCACGAGACCAGTGTCGAAGGGTATCACGAGCCGTACATTCACATTGGTACGTGGGTGCCGGTGATGGTCAAGGAGAAGAAGGCGGCGTCGTTGCCATTGATGAAGGGGTCGTCGGCCCAGTACGAGGACGTCCTGGTGACGACGAACCGGGCTCGGGAGTATATCAACAACTTTCGACGCACCGGTCGACCAGTGACCATCCTCAGCATCCAAACGTGCACGCTACCGCTCGCTGCGGCTTGTCCGAGCGCGATTTCGCAACAAGGCCCAAGGATTCTGTACGACGGAGTGTATCAACTGAACCCGGACGAGGTGCAGCGTGGATTCGTGCAGGCGGTGAGACTTTGGTTCAGCTTCGACTGCGAGCAGACCATCAGCGTAACAAAAGTGAACGGTGCACTGGGTCTCAAACCGCTGCGTCAACAGGACGGATGGGTCGTAGTGCAGGCACTTCCTGGCTCGCCTTGCTTTGAAGCTGGTATGCGTCGTGATGAGGTCTTCCTCACGCACGTGAATGGCATCGACGTATCTCCGCCTTCGTTCCCTGCAGTCGGAACCGGGACCCCACCTCAACAAGCTCAACATCCTCAGCAGAACCAAAAGACTGGGCAAGTGACATGGCAAGACAGTGTCGTGCCTCTTGTAGAGAAGAGCAAAACCTGCATCTTCACCTTCTTTTAAGCAACATGCAAATGCAACACGTAGATGTCGAAAGACAACGTAGCCATCTAAAATTGGTTGATCGCTGCACCATCGCGTATTGAGCCGCCCACAAGCTCTTGTTTCCTGTTTAGCACTCTCGTTCTTCTCCCTGCGTCGTCTTGATAACAGTTCCTAGCACTAGAACGATCAAAAGCTGCAAAAATGCCGGCACACAACAGGGTTCCGACTTCTACTCCTCCAGCCCGAGAATTCAACAACATCCCGGCACGTTCACGAGAGCAGCGTGAAGCGGTTTGTGACAAGGAACAACGCGAAAAAGAACGACTTCGTGCACGCAAAGAAGGTTTTGTGAGGGTGGACACTTCGGCGGCTGGTAGTGCTATGCTGGTGTACACGCCTCAAAGTCAAGGCTTTATGAGTGATGCCGACCGCTTCCACTCAGACACTGCAGGTGAGGAGCGAGCAACTCGAGAGGAATCTCGTGCTCGTACTAGACTGCAACAGGACCGTCGTCGTCGAGAGGCGGTGGATCGAGATGTTCGTCGCTGGGATGCCATGGACGCAGCTTCGGCAGAAGAAAAACGGCGTTGGGAAGCTCTGCGAGCTTCGGGTTCCAAAGCTCGACGCAACAAGTGCGGCGAACCGTTCAACCCCGTCACGCTGAAGTACAATGACGGCAAAGACGGTGAACGATTGCAAGTGGCCGATACTGCGATCAAACATCGTGCCATGCTACGAGCTCAAAATCTGCAGTACCACAACTCGCGCGAAGGCGTCAACCCCATTACAGGAGAATCTGTGCGACGTATTCAAACTCGAGACCTGCTGCCGCCTCCACAGTAAAGCAGCTAACATCAATGCACTGAAATACACGTCACTTTCATTCGCTTAGACTGTGTACGACACTCGACGGTCTTCAGCGAGCAGTGTACGCAGAACTATGACTGCCTGTAACGCTGTCGGTCGTTCCGATATTTCAAAGCTCAGACACCGCTCTGCGAGTTCACGGACTCCAGTCGGACAGCCTAAAGTGAAAACGGGATGAAGTTTTCCTGACGCCACCAGATCGAGGATTTCTACATCGTTCATGGGCTGTCTGCCGCTCACGACGCCGTGAATATTTTCGTAGGGCAGCGAGTGGGTATCAATCTCGGACAAAATTACTCCAAAGGCGTACATGTCGGCAGCAGGACTGTAGTCTGCCGTACCCGTGATCACCTCAGGCGGCAACCACCGCTCCTCACGAAGCGACAATCTCACAGTTGACATTCCAGTGGAGCCATGCTGCTCTGCAACAAACTCATCGAGCCGAGCACGACATTCTGGATGTGAGGAGAGCAAAACGCTATGCGAAGTGAGATCGCGATGCACGAGTCTTGGAGAGAACGCGTGCGCATATGCCAAAGCTTCAGCCACGTCAAACGCAACTTGTAGTTTCCAGGCACTTTGTGAACGCCAAGAGCACAACTCTTTTGTGCTTTCGACCTTAGTCAGGTACGATCGCAAGTCACCGCCCTCCATGTACTCGTACAGTGCTTCCAAACCGTAAATCCGACTCCAAAGCACACCCACGAGGGCTACGATTCGCGGATGATCAAGAGCGGAAGCAAGTTGCACTTCTTCAGCAAAGCGCTGCGCTTCAATTGCTTCATTGACGACATCTTGATGCAATCTCTTGCAGACAAGCAAGCGAGAGCCACGGAATTTCGTCAAGAATGCCACGCGATGTTCACGCCCCGGTCCGCGATGAGTGTGGTTGCTCGTAAGTCTTCGAATGTATTCGAGATCGTCTGCGTTCACCAAAAGCATACCAAGTTCCTCGTCGTAGGGAAAACCTTGCTGGGGTGGGTGAAAATTTTCCTGCATCGCATGGACCTTCGTTTCTGACCCTGACGAGTAGCGTTCTGCGCTCAGTGGCCACACGTAAGGAGGGTTTTCTGTCGGGCTAAGTAGCTCTCGTTGCAAGCTGATGATCTCTGGTTCAGGTTTCAACCTCAGTGCACGGCGTCGGAGACATCTGAATACGAGAATAATTGCGAGAATGATGAATATCACGATGACCGCAGCCATGAGTCCAGCGATGAGTGCCTTGTTGGACGTTGACTTCTTCTCCCCTTATTGGAGGAAGCAACAGCCGAGACGCAGACAGTGATTGTGCCGTTGTTGGTTTGGAGCTGCTGTGTCGTGTTGCAGGCAGCCTCACCGAAGGAATCCACGTTGAGGTCACCCACTCCCTGGAGAAAATTGAATTGAGCTCTTATGAGCTTCACATCGGAGATGTTGTTTTCACGTAGATCCAGCCGCTCGAGAGCTGTCATGTTGAAGATTGTCGGGGGGATGAAAGTGAGATCGTTGTTTGATAAATCCCTGCTCAGTAAAGAAGTATCATAAAGTCAAGACCTCGATAAGTGTGATAGCAAAGGGTCAAACTCATGCACTTACAATGTATTCAAGCTCGGCAGCGAGCCCCCAAAACTCGCCAGGCTGTTGGTGGACAGATTGAGTGTTTGTAGACTCGGCAAGTCCAAGTCTGTTGGAAAATATCCAAAGTAGTTCTTGGAAAGATCCCTACAACAGAAACAAATCAATACTCTCGACGATGGAGTATCCACGACGCCAGTACGTACAGATTCTCAAGTGCGTCCATTGTCTGCAGGTCGTCCGGGTAGCTCGTCATGAGGCAATTGGTGATTGTCAGGTTAACCAGTCCAGACGGAAGCGACGACGTGAGGATCTGCCCCAAGCCGAGGTTTGCCAGCGTCCTGCAATAAACAAACACAATAAAGAGTTCCATCATCTACTAAAATGCAACACGAAGTACCCAACTTACACAGCTCGTAGTTGTGTATCGGCAGCAAATAAATATTCTGGCAATTGGACTCGAGCCACTTTTCCACGAACACCAATCAAACTCGAGCCTCCAGCTAAAGTGACACCCGTCGTCGACTCCATAAAGTCCAGAGGCTCAATATGCTGCAGTACATCATTGGACTTGGACGGATACTCTGTTGTGAGGTTAGTCACCGCTGCCAATTGTGCATTGGCAGCTGCCTCCTCCTCACTGGACCACGTCAATTCTTGCTCGCTGGGCTCCACATTTCCCCCGAAAGGGACGAGGAACGTGTACGAGCTGAAATCAATTGCTCCATTGGCTGCAAAGTCGTCCGGACCCGTTGCAAAGCACTGGTACGTGCACAAGTCGTCCTCCGTACAGTTGCCAAAGGTGGAATCTGCAGTCGAACATTCGCTTTCGCTCCCTGCAGCGTACGCGATGCACGGGCGACCTTGAGGACACAAGGAATTGCACTCCGATGTCAGAGCAGTCTCATTGCGAGTGCACGAGGAAGACGAAGACATGTTTGAGGTGCGTCTTGGACGGAGCAATGGCAACTGCGACGCATCGAGGAAATGGAATGGAATAGGTTCGAAATGGGTTCACGACGGATAGAAATTTTTCACAACTTGCAGATACCAAAGCGCTGATATTCTCTATGGAGACCATGACCTTGATGGCCAGATGTAGCCATGTTTAATTTGATGGACAGTTACACAAATTGATCCCTTGCGTACCCGGGGGTACGCTTTTCAGTCCAATCCCAAGTCGTTATCGTCGTTTCGAGGAGTTTTGGGCTCCAAATAGTTAGCGAGCCAACCGCCCAAAGCAGCTAGTCGCCTTGTCCTCAAGCGGCATTTGTGATCTTCAGTCGGAGGTGCCAAGTCCGTTCGTCCGCGTAGAGAGAGATAAACCCACAGAAGAGATGGAAGACGACGCTCCCGCCGCTGGTGCGTGTGCTGCTGCCGGACCCCTCTCCATGTCGTTTTTCCATTGTAGAGACTCACAATCTTGTTCCGATTTGGTGTCACAGTTGATGTCGCTGAGCCCGTTGTGACGGAGTCGGCGTCCGCTGAGGAGGAACCCGTCGCTGCTCCGGCGGAGGAGGAGGCTGCAGACCACGCTCCGGCGGGTGACGAGGCAGAGCCGCCTGCCCATTTAGAGAGCAAGGAGGCAGACGCCAAGGAGGATGAGGTCAAGCTGGAGGCGGACAGCAAGGACGAGCCTGTACAGGAGGCCCCCGCCGCCAAGGACGACGTGGACGAAGCGAAGGCCGCCGAACCTGCAGCTGATAGCGTCCAGGATAAGGTGGAGGTGCAGGCATTGCCCATCCGAGCCTATCTGGACCAGACAGTGGTGCCGATCTTGCTGCAGGGCATGTCTGCGCTCGTGAAGGAGCGTCCGCCCAACCCGATCGAGTGGTTGGCTGCATACCTCATCAAGAACAACCCGCAGGGCCCCAGCTCTGGCGGCGAAGCGAAGTAATTAGATCAGGTTCTTTCCAGACAACAACAGGCACGCCTTGTAAGCTGCCAGAGGTGCCAACACGCACCATATTTGCTTCTTTCAACGAATACACTCAACATCGTAAATCATCAGAGGAGGGCAGGCAGTGTATGACTTGAATTTTGTACCTCTACTGTAGCTGCGTGAAGCTGTTTGCTGCGGTTGCCAGCTTCGTCACCTCACCGGAGAGCACCCGCTGCGCTCTGATGTCGTCAAGTGCCTTCACTCCACTTTCACTCCACTGCACTTGGTGCTTGTTGTTCTCTAGCTAGCTAGTTCTCGCCACGGCCGCGTCCACGACCGCGACCTCCACCACGGCCACGCCCACGGCCGCCATCACCTCGTCCACCCCGGCCACCAGGGCCATCTCCACGACCCCCGCGTCCACCTCGTCCACCTCGCCCGCCTCGGCCACCGAAGCCGCCACGGCTTCCACGCCCGCGTCCACGATTGGCTTGACGGTCTATTGGTGGTCGCATACGCATAGATAAGAGTTAACATAACTGCCACAAAACGACGAAGAAGCAATGCGATGCCTCCTCCAGCATCGTCGCAGAAGTAACTATACCGCGTCTGCTCAAGTCTTCTTCGTTCACCATGTCCAAAATCTGCACGACATCAAACACACCGTTAGAGTTCGTCACAATAACTTCCCACCACTGAGCCAGCTCACCTCGTTGGGTACGCGGATGTACTTGATGGTGTTGCCACGGATGTAGCACTCGGGCATCTTCCAGAAGCGATCTCCGTCCTACAGCAACACGTAGACGTCCATCAGCACCTCTCCTACTACTAGCATACATTTATTTGCAATAGTTCGCACCTTGGACGTGCAAATAACTTCGCGCAAATTGACATTCATCCAAGTGTCACAGTTCACGAGGTGTCCGTTGTACGTGTCGCCATTCTTGAGCTCCACCAGCTACAAAACGCATCAAATTTCAGCCACCTCTTCGTCCAGTCCCCCTCTTTCAGTTCTTCGTCGCACCATGGGGTGGCCCTGCGCCGTCTTGAGCAGCGAAAGCGGCAGCTACAGCCACAAAATCAGCAATTAAGATACGTCAATAGCATCCCCAAAATCGCCGCTTTCAGAGCGACTGAGCGCTTCCACGTCGGACATCAGCTTCCTTCTAAAGTGCAGTTTGGTCTGCTGTAGCTTAGAGCCCGCTAGAGGCGCTGTACGCACCATATTATTCGTCTGTAGCGCTCGATTCCTCCGCGGTGCGCTCCTCGTGTGCGCGATGTATGGCAAGGTGCCAAGTGCCGAAACTAGCGTGATGTGCTCACACTATTTTCGGCATAAAAGTCCTAAATTAGGATCTTATTTTAGGATCCGAATGTGGTGGAAGGAAGTCAAATAATTTTGCAGAAAGAAACGAAGGCTCACTTTGAAATTCAAGCAACTGGACGAAGGTGCGTTGCTGTCCCTGTTGCTTACCGCGGTCTGCAGTGCCTCGTCGTGGCATCTACGCCGGTGCACATGCTATTCCTCTTTCCCCTCCTGGCTTTCTCGTCTCGAACTGTTTAGAAATGAGCGAGATCCGAGGGGGAGAAGGAAAAGTTGCACTTGACCTCTCCAACTCCCAAGTGATTTCTAAGTCGTTTCTAACGGCGTTTCTTATTCGTCACCCCAGTCATGTCTGACGAAGTGCCCTTGAACGCGGACGCCACGAACGGCGAGGACAAGAAGAAGGCCGAAGCCATCACGATCCGAGTGAAGGACCAGTCCGGAGAGGAGACGTTCTTCAAGGTCAAGCCCAACACGAAGATGGAGAAGATCTTTAGCGCCTACGCACAGCGCAAGGGCGTGCCGGCCACGGCGCTGCGTTTCCTGCTGGATGGCACGCGCATCAGCGGCGACCAGACGCCCAAGATGCTGGAGCTGGAGGACCAGGACCAGATCGACTGTGCGCTTGAGCAGGTGGGCGGCTTCCGGTGCTAAGCAGGTTGTCTGTTGTATGTGAGAGGGGGAGCAGCAGCAACTGCAGTGAGGAGGAAGACGGCTCTCCTTTCCTAGGTATCCATACGCTGCGTCTGCTTCCTACTTCTTTGAAGCTGGTTAGCACTTGCTGCAAGCGTCGAGGTGGCTTGCAATCTGCCTGCCCCTTTCAAGGTCTTGAGGCCTACAGGCAGAGGAAAGTATGACAAGCCTCTGGACACGGTTGAATGCAAGTCCAGCATTTTCCAATGCAATGCCCCCGTCTTTTCATGCAGTTCTATCTCTACAATCTACTGGTGTTTCCTCAGCCACGACGGCGGGTTCACTGGGATCGTCACCAGGTCCGTGTCGAAGAGCTCGATGAACTGCTCGTTCTGCAGCCGCACCTTGCTGCCAGCGAACCGCCGATACTCCTCGAAGATCGACGACAGATGCCAGCCCTGAATCTTGCGTAGGCAACCCACCACGGCGCCTGCAATGAAGCAACACACACAACAATTAGTGCCAACAAATACTCTTCCTTTCTCTCATTTTGCACGTACCGGTTCGGTCTCGACCGAGGTGGCACGTGATGTAGAGCGGGTAATTGGAGCGGTCCAGGATGATATCGAGCGCTGCGAGCACCGTCTCCTCCGACAGCGGCTCCCAGGACTTGCGCCGACTCTCCATGCGCGTGTTGCCCCCCAAAAAGACGAGCTGGATCTCCTGCTCCTCCACGAAGCTCTGGAACTGCGGGTTGGGCTCCTCCAGCGCCAGATAAATAATGGTGCGCAGGTTCAGCCGCTCCAGGAAGGGGAAGTTGAGCTCATTCGGCTGCCCAGAGCGGTACAGGTCCTCCTCGATCATGCCGTAGTTGACAGGTGGGATGAAGTACGACATGCTGCGTGCGGCCTTGGGCTGCGGATCGGTCGGTCACTATGAGGCTCGAAGTTCGAGCGGCTTCTAACTCTTAACGGAAATGTGTTTCGGTAGATACGATATGTAACGACATAGATGGAATCAGTTTTTCACTTGATGTTTGTATGTACAGTTGATGAATTTCTCTAACCGGTTAATTAACAGAATTCTAACTTCAGCCTCGGTGTGCGTCGCCTGTGCTAGTGTTGCAGTTTGGTGTTGCCTTTTTAATCTTTTATGCGGCGCGCACACTCTGGGTCTCATCGTTGCCGAGCGTCCCGTCACACGAGACGTGGTGCAGCTTGGGCATCATGCCACCGGCCACGGCCGCCTGGATGATGCACTGCACACCGCGCGCGCTCAAGAAGTTGTCCTCCAGGCCAAGGAAGCGCATCTGCGGGCATTGAGCGCTCGAGAGCAGCTCCACCACTGGCGTCACGCAGTTGTCCGTGATGATGTTGCCGCCCATGCACAGGTACCTGAGCTGCTGGCAGCGGCCAGCGTGAAGAGCGGCCATGATGCGCTTGAGTCCTGACTCGCCAATGTAGTTGCGACGGATGTCTAGGCGCGCCAGCTTTGGCAGCGACCCGACCTTGAGCAGCCACGCGACGTCCACCGTGCCCACGTCTGAGAAGCCGTTGCCTCCAAGCAGCAGGTCTTCCAGATCCGGACACGATCCCTTGACCAGAGCAGCACACAACAAGTGCAGCGCGTTGCCGCGGCACGTGTTGGTGAACACCGACACGAGACGGAGACTCGTGAGTCGTCGGCAGGCACCGAGCTCGATGCCCTCGGCCAACTGCTGCACCACTTCCTCGCCGGCGTTGTCGTGCGAGATGTCCAGCTCGCTGCAGCCCCAGGCGTGCAGTGCTGGTCCGGCCTCCTGCTGGTCACAAAGGGATTTCATCGAGTTGTAGACAGTGAGGCTCGTCAGGTTCGGGAACTGGCACAGCAACGTAGCAGACGGTTGGGTCGGCACCGCCGCGGCATGCAGTGTGTAGGCGAGTTGTAGTTGACGGAGCTCCACCTCGAGTGTGAACACACACCGGGGTAACACACGGCGTGCAAAACGGTTGAGCTGCATACACCGGACCGTCTCCAGACCAGGCAGGAAGGCGAACACGAGTCCCAGCACGGCCTCATCCATGATGAAAAACGGAGCCTCGTCGTTCATCCTGGCCGTTGTGCGTGGCGTAGAGGTGGAAGTGGATCCAATGCACTCGGCGCGCGGCCGCTTGATCGTGAGTCTGGAGACGCCGAACGGTGTCATGGCTCTGCATTTGCGCTTGCCCAGCTGAGGCACCGCAGTCACGGGTTTGTTGCCCGACATGAGAGCTGCTGCACGGCGGCGAGACACGGCCGCTTCGTGGAAGCTCAGCGACACGAGCGACTGCAGTCGGCGGCGTAGCGTGTTCAGGTCTCGGTACTCGTGGAAGGAAGCTGCTCGGGAGTAGAGCGACAGCTCGATGCGCTTGGCGAGCGACGGCGTCCTCGCGTCGGCGCAGGCCACGGTCTCCACGCGCTTGCTGCGCGTCATGGCGATGATGCGTTGGACCATCAGGCGGCGTTCCGGGAGGTCTGCTGGGGACTGCCAGTGGGTCAGGTCGGCTGTGTATCGCTCCGGCAGGAGGCCCGCAGGCAGCGCCACTTGGCTGGAGCCGGAGCCGGAGCGCATGGACGACGCCACGCTGTTGGTCGTTGTGGTCTGTGCAGCCGCAGCAGGAGCGGCGGCGAGCTGCGCGTCCGTGTCGTCCTCATTGGTGACGGCCGTGTCGACGCTGAGGTTGGCCCAGGGCTGGCGCGCGGCCGCCGGGTCCAGCGTGCGCGGGGTGGCGCCGCTCTCGGGCAGCTCGACGGCAGGCTTGCTCACGAGGCGCGCGGTGGCGGGCGTGAGCGCGCCTTGGCGCTCGGACGAGATCTCTCGCGGACTCTGCATCGTGTTGGCTTGTGGCGTCTGCTGCAGCCTGCAGTGGAGCGGCGTCCTGATTTCTGCTGCCGACGCTTCTACGGTCTGGTCGCGTTCCAGCCAGCCACACGGAGGATAGCTATGAGGCCCTTCTCTGCGGACAGCTCGGGGCTTGCGGGCCGATTGGGGAGTGACAGCGGCGGTGAGTGCCCGCATGCGGAGACGGGGCTCGGCCGAAAAAGCGAGGAAAAGAAGCGAGATAACGCCCAGCTGCCAACGGACGCGCAGAAAGCGTTGAACTCCCTTCCAGCTGCGAGAAACCCATAGAAATTCGATCATGGAAGCAGCCACCGTCTAGTAGCGTTGGCCGCATTTTGGGCGTTAGCTCGATCGCTCCTAAGACGCGCGCGGGCCGGTATCGCGGCTGCAGCGGCGATAAGACTCGGTAGATTTTTCGCAAAGCCACGGCGAGACTTTGCTGGCGGAGGTGACCATGCTCGCGATCATTGGCGCCAGCTGCCGTTTGTAACCCGCGGTCGCCGCAGTAGAGGCAGGCTCGGCTTGTTCGCCATGGCAGCCAAAGCTTCCTGGCATGAGTCACGGGTCACTCGCTCGCGTTGTTGGGCTTAAAGCTTCCTTCGTGGTGGCGTCCCACTGCGGCGGCAATTGGAAGCGGTACGTGGCGCGGTAGGTAAAGTCGGCGAGCTCCGCTCAGCCGGAGATCGCAAACCATGGCGGCCATCGCTGATTTGGAGCCAGGAATGCCATGGCGTGCGAAACGGGGGCTTCCATGCTGCCCAGGGTCTCCGCAGAGAGCGCGCTGCCTTATTCCAGCAAGCGAGGGCACTGGCGGGACGCGAAGGCCGGCGGAAACTGGGCGGAACGCGAGAGCTGCAGGGCCGTTTCGGTCAATCACGATCCGTTTACAGCGCGATTTGCAGCGCCATCTTGGCCACCGACGCAGCTTTGGACGTCTGGCAGCGTTTCTCAAGGCCCCGCGTGGGTGGCTCGCGCCAGCTGCTGGCGAAAGGAAGGCGCCGCTCACCTGCTCTCTCTCTCGGCGGTCGGGCGGGCGATGTGCCGGAGGTGGTCATGGCGATTGATGGAGGCGTCGGGCTCACCTACGAAAACGCCAAAGTATCTGCACGTCGATTGGCGGAGGCTCGCAATTTTGGACTAGCGAGACGACCGGATTGGCTGCCGGACGTGAATAATCACGTTGACCACCGAAATGTAGCCATCCAACACCGGCTTCAAGTTGAAGCGGTCTTAGAGCACAAGCTCAGCGTTCGAGCTCACTTCCAATAGAGTCTCCTCTAACTGGTCCGCTGGGGTTTTGTGCTTGAAAGGCGCTCATGGACGTCATCCTTAGCAGTGCTGGCGCCGCTACAACGACCACATCGTCCTCAGGCTTCTTGCTGATGTGCCAAATGCTTATCACCGATTTACGTTATCCGTAGGCACAAGCTTATTGTTTCGCATGTAGCTCACCACATGGAGAGATTGTGGCAACCACTGCTACTAATAAGTCGGCTGAATACTTTAGCGGTTGCTCAGGCTGAATAATTGGGGTTTTCCTAACGACGTTCTTGGGAAACTCATGATCAACCGTTGCCCATGAGGCCCCATTTGCAGATGGATGTGTAAAGCGATCGCTGGTCTTGGAAAAGAGCGCAGTTTCCCTCGCTTGGCGTTGCTTAAAGATCGGCTGTAGGCATGAAACTAGGTTTCTGTGAGCGACGATAGATACTCGGATATCCGTGATGATCTCATCGTGAAGCTAGGTTGCTGTGAGCGACGATGATGATTTCATCGGCGATAGCCCTCCCTGTTCTGCCCTAGGAACGAAATACATGTCCATGCAAATGTATTTGTCCTTATTACTTGCTTTATCTTCGAGCTGGTCGTGCTCATCTCGCCATTCAAACCTAAGGAGCGTCGCTTTACGATCTCCTCGAGCCTCTGTCGAAAGCTATCGACTTCCTTTCCAGGACCAAGATGTGTGCCATAGCAGCTTGCAACGTTGGGTTTGGAGCTTCTTAGCTACTTGCTTGTGGATGCTGGGTTGACTACACTTTTTTCATGCCTATCCGATAGAGCTAGCGTACTTCCTTCCTTCCGGCTGTCTCGATCATCCTGCGGAAAGGGAAGTAGAATGGTCACAAAGAACGCAAGCGCGACCTCAACGATAGTATTGCTGCTTCAAGAAGCCAGCCGAATCTGCTTCGTCAAATTCACGCAATACAGTGTACAAGTAATCCCCCTACACAACTGCAACTTTACAGACTTGTGCTCCTGACTAAGGCAATGCAACGAACGAGCACCAACCAGATAGTCGTCCAGGTAGGTGCAGTCGTATCCAGATACGTATTCGTGCTTTTAGCTGAAGCAGCTTTGATGCAGACGCGAGGAATCAATGCAAATCTGACAATCAGAGTGCATACAAATGTAATCAGAACTTCGTACAAGTCATCGTCGCATAGACTCCCAACTCGAACGTCAATCATAACGTCACGCCACTGTAGTGAAATCCTGCATCCGAAAGCTTGTGACGGGACAATTCTCCCCAAACTCCAAATCTACAGCTGCAAACAACAGACTTAACTCTCCCTCCCGCTGTCCGTAGTGAAATCAGTTCATCTCGCTTTTGAACCCGTCACTAGACCAGCTCAGTCTGTTGATTCCGGTGGGTTCAGACTTTCCCTCAAGTCGCTTCTTCAAAGTGGAATTTGGTCCATCGACTTCATCCCAAACCATGCGCGTGCTCGCGTTTTCGCTGCTCTGGGCATCAGCCGACGCCGCCTGCAGTCGCGACTCGACGGCGCTCACGTCGGACTGCAGCTCCCAATGCTACGAGGGACGTCCGTGCATCGCGTTCGCCGCCGGAGCTTCGTGCAACGCCACAGCGTTCGGCTCGTGTGTCAATGACGCAAACGCCAGCAGTTCCAGCAGCGATTCCTGCGCCTTCGAGTGCTTCACCAATGGCCCCAATGATTTCGCAGCCAACGGAGCCGTGGAGTTCTCGGAATACGTCTTTTTCATCCCCTACGGCTCGCAGGAGAGCAAGTGGGAGGCCAATTGGACCAGTTCCCAAGCCAGTACCGTGGACTCGCAATTGCAGAGTGAAGAGGACGAGACGCAGCTGTTCCCTAGTGAATCCAACTTGGTGTTTGAAGACGTGGAGCCTTTGACGTTCCTAGAAGACACCACAGCAGTGTACGAGAGTTGGTAGTTTTTAGGTACTAAGAGAAGTTCTGATGAGTTTTTTTGTGGATTGATAGGATGTTTGTGGGAGGAACGAGTGAGTGGGGAGTGCGGGGCAAGGTGTCGCAATTGAAACTCAGCGCCGAGTTCCTGTCGAGCAACACGCAGCTGAAGAACATGTGCGTGCTGGAGATTCTGGGGTGAAAGTGAAGTTTTACTGATGCTTTTCTCGTTGTTGTGGTGCAGTTCGATGGTGAATCTTGGCTTCGATGTGGATCCGCCGCAGTCGACGTTCCCCACGACGAATGTCGAGCGCTTTCGCATGTCCAACTGCTTGTTGAGCACGTATCCTGCAGATTTGGAATTCATGACGTCCGTTGTGCACGTGTATGTGAGGGTTTTGAAATTTCGTAGCTACAGTTAGAGATGAGCTCACGTTTGCTATTGTGTTGTTGGAAACAGGGACTTTTCACTCAACTACTTCAAGGACTACCCCGTGAAGTTTTCCCATGATACGATGGAGACTCTGAATCTGTCCACGAACGCCTTAACGGCCTGCAGTGGCGACTTCCCCAATATGACCAATCTGTACGTGTTCTCTTTGCTGCAAGCGCTTGTATAACGCCTTACTTATCAAATAATATTCTCTCCTTGTTTAGAGACCTGTCGGGCAACACTTTGACAGAACTGCCGTCGAATATCTTCGACATGCACAAGTTGAAGGTCCTGAACCTCAGCGATAACTCCTTCGCTGGTGTTTCACTGACTTCAGGTCAAGTCAAGTTCCTACAGAACCTGGACACGTTCACTATTGATTCGTTTGGTGACGTATCTTCATGTTCGGAATCCGCACAAGCTAAAATCAGGGGTGTTGCGGTGTGTACCAGTACTGGTGACGCTGGTAGTTCGTCCTCCAGTTCCAGTGGAATCAACAGCAGCAATATTGCAGCCATCGTCGGCGGTATTGTTGGCGCTTTTGTGGTTGCGACTGTGCTGGGAGTAGTATTCTACTGCTATCGACGCCGCAAAGCCCAGGGAAAAGGATTTGGAACGGCCACGGGGTTTTCTGATCCGTCAAACCAATCTGTTCGCGCTGGTGCCTCCCTTTGGAACGATCAGGAGCTGCTGTCTCTGCAAGTAAACCCTGACGACATTCGTGACGTTCGCAAACTCGGTACTGGAGCCTTTGGCGTTGTGTATTTGGCAAAGTACCGACAGAACAAACTCGTAGCGTGCAAACGCCTCAAAAAGGGCGAGGCAACGTTTGAGAACACCCAAGCTTTCATCACGGAGATTAAGTTGTGCGCTACGCTGGACCATCCGCGCATTGTTCGACTGCTTGGCGTTGCGTGGACTATTGAGAGTGATCTACAAGCCATGTTTGAGTACATGGCCAAAGGAGATCTTCGATCGTACCTTGAGAAGTCCAAGTCTGCTCCGAAGAGCTGGAATGCCGAAAAGTTGCAACTCGCAGCCGACATCACAGAAGCGTTGGTGTATGTGCACTCGTTCACGCCGCCAATTGTGCACCGCGACCTCAAATCACGCAACGTATTGCTGTCTGAGGATCTTCGAGGGCATTTGAGTGACTTTGGAGTTGCTCGTCTGCGTTCTGCAGACAACACGATGACGAGTGGCGTTGGTACTGGTCGTTGGCTTGCACCGGAAGTGATCGCTGGGAACCGAAACTACGATGAGACTAGCGACATCTTCGCGCTGGGTGTGGTGATCTCCGAATTGGACACCCACATGCTGCCGTACGAAGACGCTCGTGGAGCAGGAGGCAACCCACTTGCAGACGTTGCGATTCTGCAGCTCGTGGCTTCAGGTAAACTGCTGCCAACTTTCGGGCCACAGTGTCCTCCAGAGCTTCATGATCTGGCAAGACGCTGCATGGCCTACGACAGCAAGCAGCGACCAACTGCCGTCGAAGTGGCTTTTGCCATCCGTACTCTGCAGAAGTCTGGCATGTTTTAGTGCCTGCCATCCTGCAGATGCTAACCACGTGTGTTCTCCCAGCCGTGTGCACATTTCATCCACGAATTCAAACAGGAACCATCTTCAGCTTTTGACAGCGTGCTAGACTTTCCACATTGGCGTCTGTGCTGCTTCAGTGTTTGGGGCCTTCATGCCGGATTGCTTTCAGTACGTAGCATCAACCAAAACTCTCGTATGTGGCGCTCCTTCATGTGTTGATGAATAATGATACTTAGTTTATTGATTTTCTACGACCATCGCCGTCTTCCGTAGGCATTCACTTCATGGTGTTGGCCCCGACTTCCCGATAAAACTAAACTAACATGGAATGGTGTGGGTCAGCTTTCGGCTGGGATGCCGACTAGACCACAAACATCTACTCACTTAGAGCAAAGTGTAGTGCGAACGCTGGATGACACGCAGTTCGTACGCGACAACATGGGCTGGTGGACGATCATCGGGATCCTGAGCAAGACATCGCTCAGCCAGCATTCGAAGCTCTGGTGGACAGCCTGCACCAAATCTAGGGCGTAGTTGACCTGTAGCCACGAGCTGGAGAATGGCAATGTCGTTCAGCCGATTGCCATTTGCTCCACGCACATCATCGTACGGAATCGCGTGTGTGTCCATCTCGGAAAGCACAACACCAAACGAGAACACGTCCACAGATTGATCGTACGTGCTGCTACCCGAAATGACTTCCGGTGCCAGCCAGCGACCTGTGCCCACTGCCGCAGTCATTGTCTCATCCACAGACTTGTAGCGTGAAGCTCCAAAATCTGTCACCTTTGCTTTCATGTCGCCTGAAAGCAGCACGTTGCGTGACTTGAGGTCACGATGCACAAGTGGAGGGGTGAAGGAGTGCACATACACCAAAGCCTCGATGATATCCACAGCAAGTTGCAACAACTCCTGGCTCCAGTGACGAGGAGAATTCGGATCCACCAAATAATCTCGCAGGTCTCCGTTCTCCATGTACTCGAACAACGCCTGCAGATCACTTTCAATTGTCCAAGCACACCCCACCAAACGCACAACATTGGGGTGATCGAATGGCGCCACCATTTTGATCTCTTCGATGAAAGCTTGCGTTCGCTGCTTCGTCACTTGATCAGATCGAAGGCGCTTGGAAGCAAGCAGTTGAGATCCACGATACTTGACCAGCCAAATGACGCCAAAAGCACCACTGCCGATGGTGCCAATGTCCTCGATTTCTTCGTATTTCACTTGAAGTGACAACAACTCGTCGTCACTCCACAATGAGTATCCCGGCGTGCTTTGGTTGCTGTGCGTACTGCGCGTTGAAATACGTGGAGAATAGTTGCTGTCCTCTTCATAGTCACTGCAAAACCGCGGGCCTCCACTCACAGGCGTGCGTCGACCGCCTCGATAACCCTTGTCGGCAGGTGTTCGAGCGAGAGGTGGTGATAGACCACCGAAGTAAGACTCTCGCACAAGCTTGGAGCGGCGGTTGTTAGTTCTTCTTGATCGTTTCTTGTACAACCAAACTCCAGCGAAAACTACGCCACCAAGTACCAGCAATCCTCCGACAACTGATCCAATAATGATGAACACGTTGGAGCTCGAGGATGCTGAGTTGACGTCTTCGCTGCTGTCAGTCTCATCATCATTTGCGTTATCCGAGATGCAGACCGTCAACGAGTGAACCTTGCGCTGGTTCGAAGTGGTGCAGCTATCAACAGCTTTCGTAAAGTCTGAGTTCTCGAGATCAAACGTCGTTAGCGCCGATAAAAAGTCGGCCTCATCCTGAGTGAACCAAGGAGAAGCCATAGGATTGCCCCTCATGCGCAGGTCTTTCAAGTTGTCGTGGATGTAGATACTTGCTGGGATATCTGTGAAGTTGTTGGCAGTCAGGTCCAGCGTAGCAAGGTTCGGAAACACAGCTCGGAAAGTGTTGAGCTCATTGTTATGGAAACTCCTGTACAGATATTCAGCAAAGCAGCGTAAGTCAAAGGGAGAAGATAGAAATGTCAATCCAAGCAATACTTACAAGCTCACAAGCGAGTTGAGGGCCGCGGTCGCAGCAATCTCAGTAATATAGTTGTAGTCCAGGTCACTGTTTACACACGAAAACACCCCCAAACATTAGACAAAGCTCTGAAGGTTGTCACCCACCAGATAAAAATGAAAACTTACAGGTTCTGGAGGTTGGTGAAGTTCGCTACAAGAGTCGGGAATGAGGACAGTAGGGTATTTGCGAGGCTCAAATTCTGCAGAGTCAGCGGCAGCACTACCGGAAGCTGCTGCAGTGTCGTGGGGGTGGATAAATCCAAATTATTCAGCACGACGCACGAGACGTTGCTCTGTGTGGAGATTACGTCGGATCCGAACGTCACCTTGGCCACTTTGCTCTGCACCGACGCGTTGGTGCTCGTCCCTCCTACTACATTACTGTCCCATCAAACCAAAACAGGTTAATTCTTGTCCCCTAGAGCAGAGTAAGCATCCAAAATCCACTGCTCACAATGAGGTGACGGTCGGTTCGAGCTCGATCACACTGATATTGGAGACCGCGCCATTGCTCGCAGCCGCGAACGTCTCCGTATCATCGGGTATCTGGTCCACCTGCTGTTGAAAGGAGGACCCGCTGCTATCTGCTGTTTCCGCTGCCTCCCGACTGCTCTCGTACGATCCGAACTCGACCAGAAACGTAAACGCGTCTTGGTCGCTCGTGACCTTGGAAAAACACTGAATGGAGCACTGGTCGGAGGTGATACACGACACCCCTGACGGACAACCGGTTGCATCGTAGGCTATACACGGTTGGTATTGGGCACAGACGTCGTTGCAATTGGTTGTTAGCGTGGACTCGGAGAGTTCACAGCCACCCACGTGACCAAACCCAGAGCTCTGAATCAAAAGCAGCACCGCCGTGGCCACGGTGGGTCCTGCAGGACCCCTTCCGAAAGTTGCGTCCTGCCGCCTGCGGGTCCGGCGACGTCGATTCATTGCGCTCAAAATCCCAATTGATTGTCAGCCGTCGAACGCAGCAGCTCGAGCTTAGTCCTTTTTGGCCGAGTGCCGTCTTTTTCTTCCAACTCGGCACTAACGCTGCTGCACCCACCGACGACTTAATGCAGCTGGTCAATTGGAACGCTGGGAAATCAGCTCCGAGTACTGGCGACGGAGCAAGTTTTTGGGTTGGGTTGGCACGTACGCAGTCCAAAGGTGCGTTTTGCCGAGTGGAAAAGTTTTTCGTGGGAGACCTCTTTTCGTGGGGACTATCCCCTCTGGCGTGGCAGGTCTCCGCTATGCAGATCCCGCCGGTCGTCAGCTCGGAGAGCTCGGACGTTCAGATGTTGACGCGCTTCGGCGACACTGCTTCAGAACTCGATAATGTTGGGTTAGTAAGATATATATATATGTGGGTAATATGCGAGTATGTAATGACTTTGATACCAGATAGAGCGTATACCTTAATTATCTAATATAGCAAGGAGATACTGGATTATGCGTTATCAGAGGAGGTAAAGTGGTACAGGTGACCCTGAATTCGGTGCAGCAAGTCAGTGCTGTTGTTGCTTGTCGAGTCCTTTTTGCCCTCGCGGTCGGCGCGGATAGCGGGCGAGAAGTGGCCGGAAAGTCGGAAATTGGAGCCCACGCCTATGCAGGCGTCATCGGCTGGTATGATCGGGCCAGAAGTAGGTTGGCGAGACGTGGAGGGGAGAAGCAGTCAATGGAATGTCCACTTGCTGCCTCGGTGCGCTAGTTCGTGGCAAATGAAACGTTGTGCGAACATTTGACAGCAAGGTGGTGCTCCGTCGCAGCAAATCGGTGCTGTCCCGGAGGATCAAATGCTAGAAGGCCAACTTGGTTGGTTTCAGAAGTGATGCTCGAGAGCAGCAGCAGCATTGGGGTCGACGTTGTGGGCCTCGGGGCTTTCGAGCTGATACTTCTGGGAAATCGCTCTACGAGGCGCAGCTCCAATTTTTGTGCTGTAAAACAAGAGGATGCACCTACATGTATCATGCACCACAGGGCCAGGACCCCTCATTTCCATCCGAGTTGTCTGGTAGCATTCACAAACGCGTGCTTACTGCAGTGGAAAAATACTTTGCACCTCGACACGTGGCATAGAGCTAGCGTTGCGTCACAGTTCTCGAAATGCGACACCATTGTCGAGCGACTTCGTAGCGCTCCCATTTGACGGGCATCCAAAGAGCGCAGCTTCAGTCAAGAGCTCGCAAGTCGAATTGACAACCAAAGAGTGAGTCAGAACTTGCCGCACCGAAGCGATGGCTAACCTTGACGCAAATCACCACATAGAGAACCCCCACTTGTGGTGCCCCACTCACCGTCAACGAAACTCAAACTTGCAAGCCTTATTGATCACCCAGTCTATAAAACCCAGTTCAAAAGCTATTTGTCTATAAAAACCATTTGGGTTTATTACATTAATTGATGTATCGTACACATTTTCCATTTTCGACCAAAATGCCATCACGACGCTCCCGACGGCGCAGTCCCAGTCCTGTGAGCGACTCGGAGCCGCGTAAGGTGCTCCCAGCGCGCAGTTCGCGCGGCACGAGGATCAACAAACTCATCGGCGAAGAAGCGGAAGCCGACGCGTCGTTCTGGGGCCAAGCGGCGTGGCAGGAGGACGGAGAAGACGAGGATTACTCGACCGAAGCAGGTTTGGGGTCTAATTTTCGACTAATTCCTCTCCTTTTACGCTAATTCAATGGATTTTATGCTGCTACAGAGGAGGAGGACGTGGTGGACTCGGATTTCGACGCAGAAGAAGCTCCAGATGATGAAATACACGACGCAGAAGAGGACGAGGAGCCTACGAGACGCAAACGCTCGGCGACGAGTTCAGGACGATACAAAGAGCCTATTCAGCCTCGACCAGCGAAACGGAAGGCTGTTGCATCGGTGAACAAGTCCCCAGTTGCTGCTGCTGTCTCCGCGTTGCCGGTTTTTGAGTATGTGGCGCCTACTGTGAGATCGTCGACCGCCAGGAAGTCCTCCGAGTCGTCGGAGATGAGACGACGAGCGTCCCATGAAGCGGCCAAATTGGCTGCGAAGAACAAGAAGCCGACGGTGGAGAAGACGGGCAACCAGTTGACACAGGCGCAGCTGCTGGCCGAAGCGGTGAGGACCGAGGTGAAGAATATACAGTCCTTGGAGCGATTGGAGCGGTTGGAAGAGGAGAAGAAGGCGGAGAGTGCTGCACCGAAAGCGCCGTTCACGGGGAATATGGTGCGGTATTACAGCAAACTCGGAGCGCCAAAGACCATCACGTTCCTGAATACGGCTGACTTCCCGTCGATTTTTAATCAGCCCAAGCCGAAGAAGAGGATCAGTTCGCAACAGCAGAAACTCGACAGGATGAAGCAAGAGGCGGAAGAAGAGGAAGAGGACGACGACAATGAAAGCGCGCAGGACGACGAGTATGAAGAGAAGGATGGCCAGCAACATGGCGGCTTGTTACAGAATAACACCCCGACAGCCACGAAAGCGGCAGCATGAACTATCGCCGACGAGATCATACCCCATGCCTCCCTTTCCTGGACTCTCTTACTGAGCCTTCTTCTTGGACGCCTGTGCCAGGGCCTTGTTCGTAGCTCCCCAGAACAGCAGCACCTGCAGCACCAGCGTACCGTTGAGCAGGATAGCCACACCAAAGCCAGCCACCTGCACCGGGTCGCCTGTCTCCTGCATGGTCGTGAACAAGCGAGCCACCGATCCGCCCAAGTTGAGCACCAGCGTGATCAGCGCCAACTGGCCTGTGTGGCCCTGCTTGAAGTTGGACAGAATCTACAACCACCACCACCATCGTCAACTCCATTACCCTCAAACACCAATACCAATCACCAACTGTACCTGTGGGATACGAGCCACAATGCTCACGGGGATGCCTGCGGACGCCAGCAGCCACTGGTACTCGTCCGGGATGGTCAACATCCCAGCCGCCATGGCAGCGAACACCACCACAAGGCCGAACCGAGTGGACACGGGGATCTTGGGGGTGTAAAACGTCCACAACAGCAGCACCAACAGGATGTTCTGAGCCAGGATCACCACGTTCTCTCCCCACGTGGTCAACGGGTAGCCTCGAAGCACGTTGTAGATTGTACTGGACAGATAGAGCACCACCTCCATGTAGAAGGCACTGGGAGTGAGTCCCGTGACGTCCTTGGCGCCCAAAATCTTGAGGATCTGAGGCAATTTCAGGATTAAACTGCCCGTAATGATGGCGTAACTCAGCGCTTTACTGACGACCGCCTTGATACACGCCACATTGGTGAAGTCGTGCTGGGTCGCGAACGCCTCGAAACATTGCGGCGTGAACAACCCTAGAATCAGCTCGTCATCCGCTTTCTTCTCAGCTAGGGTAGAGGTCGCTAGCATTGCCGTAGCCAGCGCTAGCGCCGCGCAAACTTTGGTCATTTTCGCCATGTTCCGGTCTCGAGGGGATCAAAATGCTCAAGTGACGTCACTTAGAGATGTGTGGTGTACACATCGAATTGGAATGATTGCAGCATATGTTTGACTTAGTATTTGTATGCACCAAGTTGAAGCTGGAAGTTTGGTTGCATTTTTTGCGCACGTATAAATACTGAGACGAGCGTTTACTGCAATAGAACGCCTTCGCACCGTTCTGTATTCTTGGAAGACAAGTAACCAGCAGTAACTTCTGCATTTCAACTGCTTCATCAAAAAGGGCAACAATTCTGGTATGATCGTCGCTACGAGAAGCTCAAAGCTCGTGTGTGTGTGGAAGCGGTTGCAAGTGAGCTACTACGGCGGGAAATACTCGATTGAACGAATGCTCGCTCTAGGGGAATACACAAAGGAGATGTCCAATCTACGAGTATTTCTCGTATGCATCGGAACTCCAATACCTATGGCCGCACTCATTCTCATCCAAGAATCTATTCCACTACGAGACCCAAAAGACGGATGGAGAGCGAACTATGGACAGTGGATTCGATCTACAATGCTGACGTTCGTGCTCACCTACACGTCTACCAATCAAATGTGCTATTTCATTGACGGTATCACCTTCTCGATTCGACAACTGGTGGTGCACTCAGCTTGCGTGTCGGTACTTCTCGCTGCATGTGCGATGGTCGTTGCTTGCTACCTAATTTTCCCGATCCCGTTCTCCATATTGACAATGACCCCCATTTTCCATACGCTATATTTGATCTCCTTTCGAATTGTAATGGGTGCTGACGTAGTTCGTCGCTCGAAAGAGCGATTGGGTCAGTTAAAGCCGTACATCTTCTTCTTGCAAGTCCAAGTTTTGATGATGTTTGGGTACCCGCTCTACGAACTGCTATTTCACTTTGCAAAGGGATCTCATTATCAACTTATGGTTATCTTGTTATTACCCCTCATCAAAGTGCTTTTGAAGAATTTGACGAGGTGGTGCACAATGCATGCCGAGGATTTGATTCCTGAGGCGGTAATCTTTACGGTTGATTTTTTCAACGCGATCTACGTGGCCACTTGTATGCAAACAGCTTCATCTGTGCTGTCTGTTGTGGCAATCTGTGTCACGGATCTATCTCAGACCATTATCATGCTATACGGGCTGCATCGCCGAACTGCCACGATTTCAACGAGACTTAATCATACCATCGAAGTTTCTTTGCAGAATGAAAGCCAAGACAAGTTTCTAGGCGTCCTCAGTTCGTTGTGCCGAAAGTCTGAGAAGTTCAAGAAGCAGACCAGGAGCGATATTCGAATACGCTCCAGCTTTCAGTACACCGTATCACCGGAGAATGGTAAGCTTATGGATATGTTGGAAACCATTTTAAAAGAAAACGAGACCGTTCCCAACAACAGTTCGGCAGTTGTACCCTACCGAGGCATTTCTACGGTGGATTCCCAATTCAACATGAACCCCAACAAGTCTTGGTGATCCTGCTTCCACAAAGACTCCATCCATCCGGTCCCATCAACAACAAATAACTCACAAGGGCCTACACTTCCCGAAGGTGTTCGACCTCCTCAGAGTAGAAAATCTCAACAGTGCAAGACAATTGACCATCCTGCATTTCTGCGAGACTCACTCGAAGCGCTTTTCACCATCGAGTGCCTCATTGTAACGTCCTACTTGGAAGCCGTCATCCCGATATTCTACACGACCTACATCTTGGTCATGGTGCATCTGCCCAGTGCCAAGTACCACACAGAAATGGCTGGCGTCACGCCCGAGAATGTGCGCTCGACAGTTTTGACTGTCTTCGTTTTCGGACTGCTCCAGGTCGTATCGTTTGTAGTGTTGGTGTTGATGGTACAGCACAATTGTAAAATTCGAGCACTTCACCAGCTCGCGTTTGTGCTGGAGTCTCAGAAGTCGCTGATCCAAAGCAAGTTGATTGTGTGGATGATGATCACGTTGTGCTTCCGCGTGATGCATTTCGGTACGCTACGATGTTTATCTGAACAATCTCCGATTTTTATTGGCATGTTAAATGTTTGAATGTTTGCTTTGCGACAGGTGTCGATTTCACTTTCAAGTTTGCAGGCTTTGGGTACAAGTTCTCATCATCCGACAATTAGCATGGCAACTTGTTGACAAAAATTATTGTTGATGAATTGAGTGTCCTACACACATTTAACAAAAGTGCAGGTGGTCATTTATGTTGTCACTTTGGCGCAAATATAGCGACGACAGCATATTTCTGGAAGATAACACCAACGTGAATGTCAACCAGCAGTCGGCTTTGTGCATTTAGTTCGGTATTACCTTCTTGTAGATGGCAAACCCCATAGCGACCACAGGTTTGAAGGTGTTTCCTGCCTGGAAGCGACTTCAAGTGAGTTATTACGGCGGCAAATACTCCATTCACCGACTACTAGCGCTGGACCTTTACTGTCAGCGTGCATCGTGTTGCGTTCACTAGCTGTATGCATTGGAATTCCTTTACCTATGGCCGCTCTGGTTTTTGTTCAGGAAATCGGTGCCACTTCAAGATCCACGAGAAGTTTGGCAGGCAAATTACGGGTTCTGGATACCAGTTGCAATACTCACGTTTGTGATAACCCATTTTTCTACGGGACAAGCAGTTTACTTTATCGATGGCTTCAGTATATCTGCACGCAGACTGCTCGTATTGTCTGCCTCTGTCTTGATCATTTTCACACTTTTGCACGATACCCATCGGCGCTTACCTGATCTTCCCGTTGCCAGTCTCCATCTTGACCATGACCCCAATTTTTAACTTTCTCCACATCATGTTGTTCCGAGTTATTGTGGGTAGTCGTGTTCTGCGTCAGCTACTGACTCAACGAGAGCGGCTTATCAAGTACATGAACTTCCTTTACGCGCAAATATTGATGATGTTTGTTTATCCGGTGTATGAATTTTTATTCCGCTATGCCGAAGGATCACGCTACCAGCTTTTCGTGATTTTACTACTTCCAATCATCAAAGTTTTCATAAAAGATATCGTGCTGAGGTGCATCGCACACGCCGAAGATATGGCACCCGAGTCGGTCATTTTCACAGTCGATTTCTTCAATTCGGTGTACATGGCGACCTGCATGCAAAGTGCCAGCTCCACATTCGCAATTTTGGCGATCACCGTCACAGATCTCGCACAGACGCTAATCATGTTGTACAGTCTGCATCGTCGGACTATCACCCTTCTACCACGGCTGAACCAGATTTTCCACAATGCTCCTGGCAGTGCTAGCGCATGCGATCTTCTAAGTATTGTTTGTTTCCTGTGCCGGGGGTCTGAAAAGTTTGGTAAGCAAGTTCGCACCAACGTTCGGATTCGTTCGTGCTTTCCTCACGAATTGTCTGTGGTCGACGCGAGTCTTTTGGAAAAGCTGAGCAAAGTGGATCAAGTTCTTGAGTTGTCCCATTTCGGAAGACTTCCAGTTTATATATATTATCCCTGGATAAACTTTCTGCACCGCGTAAGCTGTGTATTATGTGTCCCAGACGCAGCAATTTGGTTCATCCCCAACCCGACACATCGGAGTTAGTCACATTGACCATCACTTCAGGCCTAGGCGAAACGCGTCCGAAAGCGGTTAGGAGGATGAGTTCTCGCTCCAGCATTTTACGGGAGCACCCAACTCGCAAAATACTTGCTTTTGAAGTATTGTCCCTTTCACTAATTTTGCCGGTCAATACGGGCTTTGTAATCGGACTTGGTAGGGATTAGGGCAACTCTAAACCCAGCTTAAGGTCAGGGCAAAACGGACTACGACGGCTATAATTGTCCAGTGTGCCGCTAATAATATCTCTTGCAGCCCACTCACGAGTAATGCTCAGACAGCAACATGCAGGCACTTCTTTCCACTGACACCGCGGCCACGCTCCCTCCTGAAGTTCGCTGCTCTTTGACGATCAAGAAAGGGGAAGCTTTAGGTCGAAGCCGCGACAAGGGGCGAGTTGTTCGGTTCGATTTTATAGTGTGCGATGGCTATGAAGTTCTGCGAGCAAAAGTATCAACTCTTTTTCGACACAGAGATGAGAAAACGACTAGATTCTTCGACGACAGTGTACGTAAAGCCCAGTAACAATGCCTCGCAAAAGTTGTATCAACCTCTTGCACAAACCGACCACGATCTTACTCAACAAATATCGACGATATGGCGCCGTGCTCGTCATCGCAAAAACGGACGCGAAGGATTTGAATTGGAGTTGTTCATTTACATGCAGCGTACACTACCTCCAACCACCATTCGAAGAGCAACACAACCTCGGATCCAAGAACAACTTCCCCGTATTGCTGCTTTTTTGCGCGAGCAACAAGTCTCTGCTGGTCCTGCAACAACACTGTACGTGGCAACATCGCAAGCTCGCCTCCCTCCGGAGGCACCCGTTGCAATCCCAACCAATACTACGTTCCGGCAACTACAATACGTGGACGAGCAGCAGCGGCGCATAGACGAAAATGATGCAGCTGCAGTTGCGTCGGAGAGTGATACCTACCCACTTATCCATATCAAGCTGCACGACGTTGTCGTTCTTGTTCGCGTCAATGTCAGCGACTTACGTCGAATACTCGGACTACCGGCATGGAGTTTGCGCCCTCCCTTTAGAGCGCCTAACAATTATCCAATTGGGTCTCCATTGTCTGAAAGCGCAGAAATTGATGACGAAGAGCACAAGGACGACGATGATTTATTTTATTGTTAGAGATTGGTCGCTATAGCTGCAATGCCTATAGAGATTGACTCCTACTTGGTCGTTGCCTTTAGTACACATCTCCATAGCAACGCTCAATATAACTAGAGGGTTTTCCCTAAAAGCCATGTTGGCGTGCTTTTGTATCCATCTCTTTAATAGTGAGAATTGAACTTCGATCGGATTTAATTCTGGGGAATACGGAGGCAGAAAGAAGAGCAGTGCTCCAGTGGAGTGAACGAGGTCTTGAATTTCACGGTACATATGAATGCGTTATCCAAAATCAATATGGAACGGGGTAGCGGCCACGGGTTTAAGAACGGTAAAATTTTGCTGCGAAGTACTTCGTGGAACGCTGATCGTGTAAATGTTCCTTCGACATTGCCCCAGGAGAAAAACCAGTGACATCAGTTGCAGCAAGTAACGAAACCCGTTTACCACGTGAAAAGGGTAGGGACACAATTGCAGGTTGGCCACGAGGAGACCATGCATGCTGACGCAGCATTGATCGGCCGTCTTTTGACGTTTCGTCAGCGAACACGAGCTGGTCAGGACTAGAGTAGAAAGGTGCCAGGCGGGCTATATAGTCCCTCCGCTCAGCAGGAACACTTTCACGAGCCCTCTTTGTCAACTTCTTTCGCGACAAATCCAAGTCGAAACGAAGAACGCGACATACAGTGGCGTCTGATACGTTGTCTAGTTCAGGATAGTTTTCCACGATTGCGGTCTTGATTTCCTCAAAGTAAAAATACGGATGCTGCTTTACGTAGTCGTCAACAAAATCAAGCACCGCACGTGGCCATCTAGACGGTTTCGTGTTCTCGCGAATTTTTTTATCCACGTTCCCAGTCGTCAGGAAATGCTGCAGCCATCTAAGCAATGTACTCTCCGTCATACCTAGAACAACCGACACCATGTGAACTGGAACGTTGTACGCGTACAGAAGCACTATCGCCCTCCATCTTAAGTCCTGCGAGTAAGTCATACCAGCGAGAAATCTCCGAATGTCAGCCAGATTGGCGGCATTTGGACTTTTCCGTCTTTATAAGACGTCGAGCCGGAGCTTACCACCTCTAATCTGAGCCTTATCCGCAGGTATGCGTTTGTTAAAGTTTGATAGCAACCTAATCATCGATCCCTTATCCTCAGACTACGATGCCAGCATAGACAAAAAGGAAGAAACGCACAATAGTACATTAGGTATTATCTTACGGGTACTAATTCGAGCAAGAGCAAGGCTATGGTCCAGTCGAAAGAACGAAATTCAGTAACTTACAAACATTGACGTCGTGTGGGGAAGTGCTGAGCTTCCAACGCTAACCATCTCGGTGGAGTGGAGTACGACTAGCTCTTTTGAACTTACTTGCACAAGAACATTTCTTTTTGTTCACTCACTAAATCAACAATGAAATAGAGAGTCATACAAACGAATCGCGCTAGAGCTCGTTCAGATCGGGAAAAGCAAGAAGCCCCTGGAGGTGCTCATGCGGAGCAATTTGGTGATAGCGAATGTGATAGTAGTGACGAATCGGATGCTTTGTTTAGCGGTAGTGATTCTGATCAAGAAGATGGCTGCAGCCTAGGTACTGAGAGTTTTGTGAATCCATGGGAACTAGGCGAGACCGACGGAAACTCTCCTGACAGCCAAACACTTAATCCGGTGCAGTGTCCAACGTCAGCAGTCCCTGATAAACGAGTTTCTCGCATCTTACAAGCGTTCACGTCACTGAACCTGCTAGAACGATGCGCATTGAGTACAGTAGCAAAGCTCACGTCATCGTGCCAGCAAGAAGCATTTTCCTACAGTTCAAGACATGCGCAAATGGGTACAAGATGATGAGACCGACAACAAGCTAGTGCAAACTCGTACTCCTGCAGAGTAAGCGACCATCGGTGTAGTCTACCCGCGAGATTAGACCGAGTCATCAACCATTTGAGAGCCGCATGATCTGTCACGATGCTAAACGTCCTGCCGTACAGATACGGTCGGAACAGTTTGACCGCCCAAACAACTGCCAAGCATTCGAGCTCCGTAATTGAGTAGTTCGCTTCAGCGTGGCTATTCACCATGCTCGCGAAAGCTATTGGCTGCCAGCCGCGTCCTTGATCCTGCATGAAGCATGAGCCTAGCCCCACTTTGCTAGCGTCCGTTACCAAACGAAATGGAAGAGCAAAATTTGGATACACCAGCAGCGGTTTCGCCGTCAATGCCGCCTTTACGCGCTCGAAGGCAAATTCTTGCGCCTCGGTCCCTCCCATTCGCAATCTTTCCTCAACAACTTCGTCATGGGTTGCATTATTGAGCCAAACGCAGGTATAAACTTCCGGTAATATCCAGCCAAGTGCACAAAGCGCTTTACTTCGACGGGGTCGCGAGGCCGCGAAAACTCTTTCACCGCCGTCACCAACCTTTCCACCGGTCGTACGCCGTCACACCCAAGCTCATGGCCTAAATACTCCATAGATTTCGCAGCAAACATACACTTCTTAAGCTTGAGGGTGAGTCCTGCAGCCGAAAGACGCTCAAGTACCGTCGCCAGCTCCAGCACGTGCCGTTCGATGCCGCCCTTCGTATACACCACGATGCCGTCGAGGTACACCAAGCACGTCAGCCAGGTCAACCCTCGTAGAACACCATTCATCATGCGCTGAAAAGTCGATGGCGCGTTCATAAGCCCAAAAGGCATCCTAACAAACCTATACAGCCCTTGCTTTGTCGTAAACGCTGTCTTGTCACGATCTGCCGGAGGCACACCAATCTGCCAGTAACCCGAGCGTAGATCCAAAGTCGTGAACATCTGTGCACCTCCTAATGCTTCAAGGGTCTCGTCAATTCGTGGGAGGGGATACACATCCTTTTTCATCACCTTATTCAACGCCCGATAGTCCACACAGAACCTAACTTCGCCATCTTTCTTCTTCACCAGGACGACGGGGAAGCCCCACGCGCCATTTCCTTCTTCGATCACCCCCGCAACAGGGAGGTAGAGACACGAGCTACGGAGGCTGACGCGGCAGCAATTCCTGCAGATGTGGCGGAGTCTTCTGAGGCGACTGTTCAAGGAAGCGGCGACGATGCGCGTACGGGCGGTGCGGTACAGACCACCACGGGACCACTGACACGCAGTGCTAGAAGACGCCTGGAAGCGGCAGCGGCGGTGGCAAGAACGGATGGCGGCACGCGAGTGGCGCGGGCCCGATGGTAACGAGCGACGGTCGACAAGCGGCGAAACCACGGAATGGACGAGGACGTACGACGGACGAGACGAGCACGAACGACGGTACGGGAGACGCGACGAGCGGCCACCACGAGCAAACCAGGACAGAACGAGAACTTGCGGGCAAGGAGTCGGCAACGGAGACGGCGGAGGTGACGCACGCCAACACCCCGGAACCGAAAACGGCGACGACCAGTGCGACGGCGGCAGCGGCCTCGATAACGGGCGAATATACGAGTCCACGACGACGTACGAATGAACGGAGTACGGGGCGACGAGCCACGAAGACGCGGCATTCGACTAAGGCGAACGACACTGTGGACGGCACCACGACACGGATGCGGCAGGACCGGCCGGACGAGGTGGTGCGGCAGCGCGACTCACGCACGGCGAGCAGCACCACGACACCGAAGCGGCAGAAACGGGCGGACGGAATGGCAGGACGGCGTGAGGCGGAGACCACGGACGGCGCCAGACGAAAGACGGACGACACGAGCAGCGAGTGACTTGGGCGGACTCGGTGGCGGCGGGACGCGGCAAGTCGGCGGTGGCGGCGCCGCAACGATCCAAGACCGTGCGGAGCGGCACGAAACGAGCCAGCGGCACGAAAGACGGGACTACGGCGGCGAGTGTACTTGGCCCGGACGAAGAGGATGACGACGAGAGACCTCTTTCGCGTGAGACGACGTTGCAACTCACGGACGAAGAGATCAGGGCGGCGCAGCAACGCAGCAAGGCGGTGCAGAAGTTGATCACGATGGGCACGTATAAGGACATGGCGATCGAGACTACGTACGGCCTGGTGACGATAGCAACGGCGCAAGGACGGCGGGTGTTGCTGCCGCCAGAATTGTGGCCGGTTGTCTTTAAGGAGATGCATGGTTCGGTGTGGGCGGGCCACCTACGAGGACCACACACCTACGGACGAGTGGCGCAGCTATATTGGTGGCCCGACCTACGCAAGAAAGTGACGAGATGGGAGTGTGGATGCTTGGAGTGCGGAAGTCGCAAGGCGCGACTTCGCGAAGTTGTGCCACCACTCCGAAGCATTAGAGGCGGTGACGTGGGCGATCGTTGGGCCCTTGACGTCGCTGGACCCTTTCCGACAGCGGACGGTGGCGAACGGTATGTCATCGCGGCTCTGGAGTACGTGACCCGGTACGCGGTGGCGCGCTGTGTGAAGCAACATGCGGCGGAGAACGTGGCGAGCTTTCTAATGGAGGTCGTCGTGCTCAAGTTCGGCGCGTTTAGAGAATTGCTGACCGACGGTGCGCCCGAACTAACGGGTAAGGTGATCGACGTACTGGCGACGATGTTGCAGACCAGGCAGATCAATCCCGTGCCCTACAGACCTCAAATGATCGGACTGGTCGAACGATTCAACAGGACGTGGAAGGATTGCGTGGCCACCTTCATGAACAGCGAGAAGCAGGACGATTGGAATCTTTGGGTTAAATTTGCAGTCTACGCGTACAATTCTGCAGTACATTCGACGGTGGCACTCACACCTAATGAACTGATGATGGGAAAGCGGTTGCGGGCCCCTAATGAACTGATGATGGGAAAGCGGTTGCGGGCCCCTAATGAACTACTGAAACGAACGGCGGTGACGGAGGCCGGAGAGCTCACGGAGTACCACGACAACTTGATGCGGGTGATGAAAAGAAGTGCTGGCGCGGCGCAAGGAGCAGGCTCGCCAAACTAAGTACTACAATCGGCGGGTAAGACACGACGTACGTTTGCTGTTGGCGATCAAGTTTGGGCGTGCAACCCTCCTCGCGGCCCCAAAGCAACGAAATTCGTACACCAATGGATGGAGCCGTTACGGATTGTGGAGGTGGCAGGATACGACAACTATGTACTGGAGCGTGAGGATAAGAGCGGCAAGACGGAGACAGTAATAGCCAATGTGTTGTTCATGGTTAGTTTCCACTATCCCACACCTCTTTTGGCACGGGCGGCGGAAGACATCGAAGAGGAGCTTCAAGATGAAGGTGACGACCAGGAGCAACACGATGACGAGACGCTCGGCGCGGCTGTTCGAACAGCGAAGGCGGCTGGCAGTCGAGCCGCGGCTTCAACAGCTCCACGAGGCCGAAGAAAGACAGTGGGCGGTGCGGATTCAACGGACGACGCGGACGGAAAGCTGATGGAGACTCGACGGAGGCGACGACGAAATCGTGCCGGGCAATACGTCCTCGAGTACGAGCTTCGAGACGCGGACACTGTACGGCACGACCCAGCATTTGGCGGACGTGATGGCGCAATGGACGGTCGAGGAAACGGAACGGATGAGGGCAGACGCCGCTGGGTGTCTGTCAGCGAATACGAACGACTCACGGATTGCGGAAGGGCCGTGGAAGACCCTCCAGGAGAGGAATGCGTGTAGCAGGACCGCCGTAGCACAGACGCTCGACGCGTCAGCAGCGCCGGATGGAGCGTGGGTTGGCAGACGGAGCGACCGAGGTTTGGGCGGCCGACGGGATCGGCACGTGGTTGAAGTCCCTCGTGGTGGGCTGTAGTGGGTGTCGACTCGACACGAACGGACTGGACGGACGGAAGGACGGGCTGGATGGACGGACGGGCGAATGAGCGAGACGAGCTCACTCTGAATCTTGCGACGACGGACGCAAGAGGCAACAAAGCGGCACCGGTGGAGATCGGGGCGAGAAGAATACGGACGGACGGACGACGTGGACGGCTGGCACGTGGTGAAGGGCGTAGAGCATCAGGAGGACTTGTGCAGGGCGGACGTGCTGCCCGAGTTCGCTGAGTGTTGCGTACGAGGACCGGCGCCCGAGGCGTAGTCCGAGTGACTAAGTGAGCGTCGACGAGTTGCTTCACGGGCTCAACGGGCTCAGTAGGTTTGTGTAGGCGTACAGGTTAGTGCAGACGTACGAGCACTAGTTGGTGCTAAGTAGACGGTACGGAAATAAAGTAGGCTACGCTGCCAGACGGGCAAGTGCCGGCGCGGTGGAACAGAGTTGTTCGCCGACGGCCAGACGGACTTTGGAGCGCATCAGCGCTGTCCGATACCAACCCCAGTGTGCGGGGGTTAACACAGAGCACATTACAGATGTGAATCATTATCATCTTGACAAACCCGCTCCGAGTTGGTTCCCATTCTGCGAACGAATCCAGCCACTGATCAACCGAGCTAGTTGTCGCTCCAATTAAATCTGACAGCGAGCGAAAAGGTTTGAAGAGTATAAGCGATAAAATAGCATGTTTGTACCGAATTTCGCTTGTGGAGCGCTCTGAAACGTAAGGGAGCCGAAAACCCTGGATAACTGGCACGACATCTTCACGTCGCGTGCCGAGACTGTGTGTGCTGTGGAGGGGATGGCTTGTTTTGAACGAAAGCTTTGCTAAATGTGCACAAACATTTTTTTTCGGAAGTAGTGCATTGCAAACTCATAGATATTGATATGATTCAAATCGTCGTGACGGAAAATGTAATCAATCGTCCAAAAAGGACACGGCCAGATAACGAGGTGAATTCACATCTGTGGTTCCACTTTCGACCATTTGGCATGAATAATCCTCTGTGCAACACAGCTGTCACACAATGTCACCAAGCGGTATATACGAGCACGCCACACTCATAGCTGCAGGATCCACGATATAGGTAGAGTGCAGCAAGGGGTCCATGGACCTCTTGGCGATTTGTCATAGTGTATACCATTGACGCTACTCGCTTTCACGCAGTAGCCAAAGCATCAGAAGAACTAATGTTGGACAAGAGTGCGTCTAACGCTCCTGGCGTCGTCGGAAAGAGGCTAATGCCATAACGACCACAGAATCGAGTCGCTTTTGCTGCTTTGTAACATACTTTGTGCAGTAATGAATGCGGTCTGCAGCGTCCTTCCCGCCCAGTAAGAATTGAATGTCGTGGTTGCACCTAAATGCAGCCACGATCTCATAATTGAACGCATTTATGAATTCGTGCGCTGGCTTACGCTCGAGTATCACCCCTGCCACACCAAATGTCGTCTTCGGGCAACGATCTCGTGGAAACAGATATCTGCAATACGAGTCATTGGCAGTAGCTTTTGAGGTTTTAAAGCAGCTACTGATGTGACACCACCAGTGCTGGTTCAACAGGACGGCTAAAGCAGAAGCCAGATAGTCCATACCACTACGTGCCATGCGGTTGTCTGATACCAACGGAGGCAACATCTCGACGAGGCGGGTTAAATCGTCATTCTGAAATGGGTCATCGTCTCCCTTGCACGCGATCATCTGAGGTGTGTTTGCCTGTTCTAGCAGACCAACTTCCTTGGCTGAAGCAATGCCACACTCATCCACAAAGTCACTGCACACACTTCTTAGGTACATAAGTGTCTTCTCCCTTTCAGTGACAATATCAATGGACTTGACGATGGTGTCCCTGCAGACTGATTCGCCGTCTGCTACCTCGTCCATTTCATTTGCATTGAGATGGCATTCCCACGGAGGCCAGTGGACAGGCCAGTTTTGCAGGAGCACAGAGCGTAGTATGTGCTGAGAGCTTAGCTTTGTCTGGCATACACAACATTGCATCGGTGCTGGTTCAAAAACGTTCATTTTGTGCATGTGGTTGTACGATCCGTGCCATGGTCGACGTCGCGCAGTATGAGGAATATCTAACGCCAGCAATTGAGACTAGGGAGCTCCGCATTTTGCGCACGAATAGCCATCAACTCAAAGAGGAAGTTCAGTCTTCACAATGCTGTTAACATATTCCTCCACGAACTTCTGGAACTCACTACCACCAGGGCCGGTTAAAAAAAATTTTCCAGTTGCTCTGTGCTAGATGGAACATCTTCCAGCCATATCAGGCAGTGGACGTGCAGCGTTCCTCTACCTTGCGTCTCTACCATCCCGAAGTACGCTTCCACTTTCCCTAGTAGGCCAGCAAACGACATTTGTTTCCTTGTCTTCGGGTCCACCCCAAGGACGTTCTTGATGAATCCATCTACATTTCGCATGAATAGCCTCTTAGATGCACAGTCATTGCTCATACTAGCTTCTCGTAACTCAGCTTTGCTCGGCACTGTCGCCTCCAAAACGTCAAAAAGTGTATCAACTGAGCAGATGCCAGCATAGTGAGCACTCACAAGGGAATTGCCTATATTTGGCGTCAACGTCACAAACAAGGATGGCTGGCCAAAACGTGTCTGATAAGCGAATGCTTTTTGTCGACACTTTGCTCGCTCAGAATTGCTACCCCAGACCGCCCCGGACGCAACCTCCACCGTCTTCAAGAATTTGTGAGCTAGTGAGTCTTGTTGTGAGCGATGAGAGCGCTGGCCCTGCCGCCACTGCTCGTTTTCAAGGAGTGCCTTCTCTAACTCATTTTCACCGATTGCATCATAGCCATCACACATACCCGGAAATCGCTGACATCGTATTGCATTTTGGGTGTACATGTTCCTCATCGAGATGCGGTCGAAGGCGACAAGTGTGAATAATTCGTCTTCCGCGAATCGACGGCTCGGCAGCAACGTATAGTGTTTAATGCATTCCTCCAAAGAAACAGGAACGCGACGCGACCCGCCCGGATGCCCACGGCCGTAGGGAAATAGGTGTGGAAACATTCTAGCGAACAGACCTCCCGATGCATCAGTTGAAAAAAGATTTGAGCGCTTAACTAGAAATTCTCGCTCGCTACCATGGTTGCGTCTGGGTAGTTGATTGCGCTCACGCGAAAGTAACACACGGGAGGCATCGGACAAACCAACTCTTCGCTCCACAACCACCAACTCATCTCGTTCCCTCAGCCCCCGCCAGTCATCAGAGCGACCGCGAATGTTTGTTTTCGAGCCCCCCACGCAATTCCTCGTCCACTATTCCGTCTTTGTCTGGTATGCGATCGAATATAAGCTGCTCGAGAAGCTCATCGTCAACAAGGTCGGCTAACGCCTCGTCATTTTGTGTCACCGCTGCGTACAAGTTATTGTTTGGCCTGTAAAACTCAAATGCGCTTCTGTTTTTGCTGCCACGAATCTGATGCATTCGTCTCGCCTTAGCCGTTTGAGAATTCGTAAAATCACCAACCATTGTAACGCGGAAAGTAGCCACACTAGCCAGCGATCTAGGGAAGGAGTAGCACTGGTGGTGCTGGTGTGCAATCGAACGCGATACAGTAGAGCGGATGCATCGGTGACGCCCACCCCGCATCCCGCGACTAATCGCCGATGTGCTCACCAGCTGAGTCATTAAGCGCTCTGGAATCGTCAACCCACGAAGTGGTTCAGGCACGTCTCCAATCCAAAACCCATTTGAAATGGCAAACTTGGGTAAACGACCACACTCAATGGATTTATGGCACTTCTTGCAAACAGTGAACCAGGCGGTCAAGTGGCCTTCATCGTCATGATAACACTTAAAACTTCGCGGCGATACCATGACACTCGTTAAAAAGCTCACGCAGGGAGGCGCGCAGTATGCATCTCTCAGCCGCTGAGGTAACGTACTGTCGACTTCGCCAAGGCTTTGGCGCATTGTAGTCATGTATCGCCATTCTGACGCTTCTTTTCGAAAGGATTCGCACCGGAGCACCGAACGATCACAAGCAACACAAGCACATTCATCGAACCCTTCAGGTCCTAGTGCAGCTTCAAGGCGGCGTAACGCGTGTGCTCGAACGTCATCACTAACTGGTTGCAGTCGCTTTACAGGTGCCTCCATCTCGATTTTGACAGAAGCATCACGCAGATCATCATCACCTTCGGCAGGCTTATGAGTTTCTGGTAAACGTGATCCTTGTTGGTGTAATGATCCAATCCATTCATCGTTTCGTTACTACCATTACTCTTTGACGATATCACTGAATTACAGCTGACCTGTTTCATCATCTTGGCATCTGCAATCTTGACGTCTGCAACCCTGCAGTCACCATCTGTGCCATTGCCACCAATATTGCTACGAGTTGGGACATTATGTGCACTGGGGCCATAGTTTTCCAGCTTGTACGCCCCATCCAGGTGTTTCATGAGGTCTTCATCATCGTCGTCATGTTCCGTTGAGAGTGGACCAGCGGCTATTTCAGATTGCTTCCGGTGCGATCGCTTCACGGTCTCCAACGCAACGGCAGCAATAGCACGGATGCTGTCATCATCACCATCTTGGTAGCCACGACTGCCACGCACATTAGCACCTGCGTCGGCAGCGCCATTTTGGTCGCCGTAGCGGTCCGCGACATATCCCCACCATATGTGGTTGTCATAGCTGCAAGCCCGCCAAATTCACTCATACTGCTTCCGTTGCCAACACCCAGCACAAATTCATCCAGCCCCAAGCCACTGCACCCACGTACTACACCGTCATCACATAATCCTCCATATCCGCCAGCGTTACTTTCGCCATCCAGCCCCACTCCACATACACCTTTACCATCAGAAGCTCGAACACGACAGCCACTGTCAGTGCTTGCTACACGGCAACGATAGCAGCGAGCAACCGCGTTTTCATCCAGTTCCATACCACGTACACCACTGTCACAAGCTTCATCGCGATAGCCACCACATCCAGAACTTAGTCCGTGGCTGCGATAGTCACCGGCAAACACGGGTCGATGCTCCACACCACAGGTTCCACGCACCCCAACGTCACCAGCTCCAGCACGACTGGTGGCGGCCACACTAGCATTGTCACCACCAAGCCTGTCATCACGCTGTACAAGTGCACCCCTGTCAGCCGAGCCACGAGCGCAAGCACGCGCACCAGCATGGTTGCCAGTATGGTGAGCACCGCTTCCACTGTATCTGCCAGGCCGGAGCGCCTCATCGAGACGCCATAGCACCTCGTCGACACCTTGCGCACACCGGCGAGCTCGCTTATCGTTACGCGCAGCCACCCCATCGGAGTCGCTGTCGATCACGGGTAGCCGTCTGCCGCCGCCGGTACAGTCTCTGCCTCGCTTCCTGTCCATTTGTCCTGCGCGCGCGTGTGCTCTCAGCAAGCAGAATCCAGAATGGCAGGCACGGCCTCATGGCCGGTGTTCGGCTGCCGCGATGGTGTCCTTCGGGGCGCAGTTAACGGACACGATGCAGCTGCCTGGTGTCCTTCGGCCCGCGGTCACAGGACACGAAAGAAGCTTCCTGTCCTTCGGCCGCGGTTCTCACCCACGAATCAGCTGCTTGGTGTCCTTCGGACCGCGGTCACAGGACGCGGTGCATCTCCCTGGTCGTCGATATATACATTGCCCCAAAACTTATGCGAATGGTGAATATTTGGGGCAGTCTACTTTGGGGTTTTGATGCGATTCGAAGGTTGAGTGGTGTTTGGCACGCACTATTGTGTGCAAACCTGAAAAAATATGCTCGGCTTCGATTTGAATTATGTGACTGATGATTATCGGTTATCCCTCCGCCGGCTGCTAGTCTGGATGAGAGTTCGATGCTCCTTGGCGGCGGACTGGTGTATGGCACGCACAATTGTGTACAAAACTCGAAAAATACCGGTATTTTCACGTCGTATCCTGCCAAGTTTGGCGTGTCACTGGTGTGGCACGAGGGCTTAGTGCGTGAAATTAGGTCACTTTCTAAATTTGAAGCGGTATTTTCCTCCGCTTTTCTGAAATATGGCCAAAACTCGGTAAAAACCGGTTATTTAGAGATTCCGTTGCTGTAAAGGTAGTAACGACAGTTCTAACGAACTGCGAATTTAATAATGAGCTGCTCCTACCAGTCAGTGCTTTCATTTTGTCTTTTGCGGGGTCGACAGGAAGCGAGGTGGCGGGGAGCGGCCTCGGAGCGTACGCGCGCATAAGCATGTCCTCGGGGGGGGGGGGGGGGGGGACGGGTGACTGGGTGTAAGTTGTGGTTGTGCGTTTGTGTATGCGTAGCGAGTAGGATGTTGCTAGACACATGCGTAGAATGTAGAGAAGGCGTTGCCGGCGTTAGAAGCCACTAGTGGACGTTTATGGGCGATAGCACGAAGTGGATCACCCTCAGTGAGCTTTATCTAAGCAACTAACCTGTTGGCATGTCTGTCCGTCCGTCCGTCCGTGACTCCGTAGGTCACGCAAATCCGGACTTTTCACTGGACAAAAAGCTGCCGAGCGCAGCGAAGGCGGCCCCGCCATTGGCTATTATAGGCGTGAGGCTTAGGATATATCCGAAAACCTGCGACACAACCTACGATCGGGTGTGCGAGTCTGCGACAACCATTCGCTGGAACATGGACATTTCCACGACAATGAAACCAACCTATTGTAATCCGCCCGGCGACTGAAACTATTCACAAAACTAGCACAAAACCTGACGTAGATACTGCCAATCGGGCGCGGTAGCAGCAGTCTTTTGCAATATCTGTATGCAAGACTACATGCGAGCCTGCAGGCCTGCCGCGCACGATATAGCGACCACTGCGCACGCAATATGGGATTAACCAGTGTATTACACTTTTCCACGGCCTTGGCGGTTACTGTGTGAGTGGTTATGTCTCTACAAGCGCTTCTGCCACACGATTGGCCAATAATAGCGTTTGCATCGAGTAGTGTGGCATACCCAGCTTAGGTATTGGTACACAAAGTTGGTTTTACATTGCTACGGGTGTGGCGCTGGCGGTAAGGACTACCAGGAAGGGAGTGCCATACATGGCCATACTGATGGATTGAACCGATGACACTGCTACACTGTGTGATGTCATGTGTGAGTTGGGGCGACAGTGTGTAAGTTGGGGCGATATAGTGTTAGTACATAGTGTTAGAACAGTCAGTCAATACGATGGTGGCTCGCTTCGCACAGTAGTCTATAGTACGAATGGCCACTACAGCAGTCTAGGTTGCACTACAGCAGTCTATACCACGAGTAGTCACTACAGCAGTCTGTACCACGAGTGGTCACTACAGCAGTCTATATCACGCGTGCTACACAACAGCTGCCTACAGTACGGGCAGCAGTCACTACAGCAGTCTCATATGAGCACCTAGAAGTAATGCAGGGTGATTGGACTATGTGCAAGTTTGTTCATGGAGTGGCATATATACTGCGGGGGTCGACAAGGATAGACGTTGCGGCTGAGATAGAATACAGCGCCACGACGTGTAGCGCTCCAGACGATATTGAATGCGTAATGCCTGACATATGCATATGGAACGACAGTGGGGGCGGTAGATGTGTACGGGTAACCCTGGAATATGAGGTGAGCTAGCTGCGCGAGCGTGTTGTGAAATAATTATGACGTAGCCTAGGAGAGCAGTTTGTATGATAATAGTGTTTGAGTGTGACGGTACGCTGTAGTGAGTATATCAGTAGTCCAGAAGTGCGTTTCCAAGCCTGAGTGAGTCATACATGGGCCACACCGATCAGCAGTGGATGAGTGTGTGATGGAAATATGGATAGCAAAACCCGTAACTTGGTTGGGACGTTGCCTGAGCGATGACGTAGCCCGCATGTACTCACGGATGACCGCAGTGCAATGACGGATCTAGAATGACATACTGAACTACACGCGACAGTTGTACAGCAGTGCAGATAGATGCACGAGCAACACTGTAACTAGCGATGCGATGCAGTTATATGTGTCAACGCGGAACCCGTGATGTCAATGGAGGCCAGTATACTGGAGATACAACATAGCATGTAGGTACAGCAGCAGTGTCGCGCGTACAGCCATGGCCACCCTAACGTTTGAAGATAACGATAATGCCCGCAACGCGAAGCGTAGGCGGGCCTGCTTACTTTGCTGTGACCTAACACTGACGACAGTGACCACGAGCGATTGAAACGCTGTTTGCTGATGCAACAAGAGTATGAGTGAAAGATGTTGACACTGCATAGTAACATACAAACAATTGCATGGCACATATATAGGTTATATTGTGTAGACTGTGACATTTGAAAAGAGCAACAATCCCCGCCACGTTAAGCGAAGGCGGGGAAGCGCAGTAGTAGAGCCAGCTGGAACAACGAGCGACACGGTTGGGGCCCAACGTACCCTAAGTGAGATGGGTACCAACGCAACTATGCATAAACCTTAATTTGTATCATATATTTAAGTTTATACCATTTGAAATGTCATAATGCTTCATTTATGTAGATAAAACAAAAACCAGCCCGCCGGAGCGAAGGGGCGGGCGGACTACTCAGCTGGGACACACTAAGCCACCACCGCAAAGCGGGCACCGGCTATCTAAGCAACTAACCTGTCGGCGTGTCTGTCCGTCCGTCCGTCCGTCCGTCCGTGACTCCGTACGTCACGCTAATCCGGACTTTTCACTGGACAAAAAGCTGCCGAGCGCAGCGAAGGCGGCCCCACCATTGGCTATTATAGGCGCGAGGCTTAGGATAAATACAATGCACTACTATTCGTCCCCGCTGATTGACCGATATTTTCGCGTGTCTTTCATTCTGCCCCCATTTCGAAAAGTGGCGCGCCGGCGGCAGACAGCGGACGAAGGGCGTGGGCGATTGCGGGACGAGCGGCGCACGGGAGCCGCTGCCAACGTAGGTAGCTGTGTATATGTATGTAATATATGTATGTTTAAACTCTACGGTTTCGGGAGCGCCTCCTGTTGGGATAACTGGTACCTTCAGGGCAGCCGAAGGTTTGGGAACAAAATTAAGGGTAGGCTGGAGCCTGCGGAGGACCCTCACGGGTCCACTGCGGGGCTCGGGGGGGGGTTGCAGTGGGTGCCACGCCACGACCATTTAGTCGAGACCCCCCTGAGAGCACAGATGCCAGACAGCTTACTCCGAATCTACAACATTACGCATTTTGCAAATCGCCATCCCTTCGGGTACTTTGGCCATATTTGTAATTTGGGTACTGTAGCTTTTGGTCCTGGATTCCGTTATTTGAAAGGTTTGCAGCGGGCACCCGCCGCCGTACTAAGAACTAGCTCTGCCACAACCTACTCTTCGGAGCGCGGACTGAGGCGCCCATTTTTGCCCGCCGGCATAATGGGAAGTCTCATAAACAACCTGGGGTACTGGGATGGGTACATACGGCGATAAAAGCCGGCTTGCCGGGTCGTTCGTTCCAGCCTCGGGCCAGGTGTGGGGTCGTCGATCCCTGCCTCGGACCAGTTGTCGTGTAATGGGGCCGGCACTTGGGGCGGAAACACTCTTCAATGCTTCTGTGCCCGTGGCAGGGCGACATGCGGACAGTCACTCGAGGGCTTATGGCTTACATTTTGACGTTGCGACGGTCAACCTTAGCGACTGAAATTTGAACCGCTTACCGCATGTTTTCAATCCAAAGAGGACTGAAAGCGTCGCAAAAAGCAGAGATTGCTTGACGACGGCGCGCATTTCGAATTGTCTGCGGACAATACTGCGTTCTGAATAGTTGTGGTACAAACCGAGGTTTGTTCAGCCATTCAACGTTTATGATGCTTCGGACCAAACCGTTATATGAGCGAATACATTCCATGTCTCATTACCCCTTTACAACCAAAAAGGTTAATTGCCTGGGCCCAATGTGGCCCAGTGGCATTGAGCGCGAGCGGTAGACCACGGTTGCCAAAGGAAGCGACCAACAAAAGAAAAGAGAAAAAAAACAGTGGCACCAGCTCGCGCTTCAGCATTACAAACCTGAAGCGTCGTCTCCAAAGGAATTGAGACGTCGCAGCAAATTTCAGGGGTGCTTTAAAGGCGGTAACAGTGGAATTGAGGGAACCAACAAAAACGAAAAGGCAAAAAGATAACGGGGAGGGAGGGAGCTAATGAAACGTTTTGCAGCTGATCAAGTCTTTCGTTTGTGTCTACGACAGGTCGGGGCCAGTACTGACCAAAGGCAACGAATGCGTGCTGTTAAAAGGCTATTCTTAGCGGATTGTACGGTGCCGGAAGTCTTCAACCCGCCTCCGGGCACGTTGCTAGAATAGTGATGTAGTGTTTTGGTAGTACAATTAGCAATTGCGTTGCGGCTAGGAGCATTGGTTTCCGGACTAATGCTCTGTCCCGTATGTGTTTAATATACTGGACAGAACTATGTGCTGGACAGAACCACGCGCTGGACATGGTTCGGGTTGAGCTTGGGACGAAGCGAGCCAGGTACGGATTAGTTAGCGACTTTGAAGCTATTTCACTACGACTCATGTAAACTGACAGGGATGAGCGGCGTACGGACCTTGAGCGCCGCCGCGACTTCGCTGTGCTTGCGAACGCCACGCCAGGAGGGTGCGAGTCGCCAGCATCCAAGAAAAGGCGTCTAAATAGGCGACGGGCGACAAGTAGACGGTTTGTGCAGGCGATGGAAGAGCTGGACCAGCTCAGTCTACAAGAGGTCGCTGCGGACAGCAGTATGGCGCCTGCCGGAAATACAGAGAGTCCGAGGAGGACGGCTGCAGGAACGGATACGGACGGGATCGAATTGCAGGTGCCTGTCCAGCAAGCTAGGGCTGTTTCGAGTGGTGCGCCGGAACGCGCCACTTCAGCCAGAACGCGCAATGCCCAACGAGCTAGGGAACGTCGTGTGAACATGACCGCTTCGCAGCGTGATCGTGTCAAGAGGAGAGACGCGGAGCGGAAAAAGGTGCGCAGAGCAGAACTTCGACAGGAGCAGCTTCGAGCAGAGCGGGAGCGTCATCGAGTGGTTCAAGAACAAAGTCGAGATCGCCTTTCACCTGAGGATCAGGAACGAGCTCGCGAATAGAACACTTCCAGTCGTGCTGCTGTCCGATCTCAACAAACAGAAGAACAGCGTGATGCAGAGCGAGCTGCGAATCGAGAGCAGCACGAGCGTCAGAGAAGCCAGCAATCACAAGAGCAGAGAGAGTTGGAACGTGTCCTAAATAGAGATCAGCGAGAGCGCCAGCGAAGCCAGCAAACCCCGGAGCAGAGAGAGGAGGAGCGCGCTGCGAACCGAGAGCAACATGAAAGACATCGAGATGGTCTTACCCAGGAAGCGCTTCAGATCCTACGAGAGGCGGACAGGCAGCAGCACGCAAATACGCGCTTGCAACAGACTGACGAAGAACGACAGGAGAACCTTGCGAGGTTACGCACCCGACGCCAATGTGTACGCCACGGAGAGGCCCTTGCGAACCACGAAGACTTTGATGTGTCCATGGTGACTGGCCCCAATGTTGTCGACGGCCGTCACAAGCTGCCTCCTACCACGGAGTGCCCGGAGTGTCACGCATGGAAGTGGCCTGCTGAGTCACCTAACTCTTGCTGTCTGAGAGGGCAGGTAAAACTTCCGCCTCTACAACCGGCTCCGCCCAGACTGCTTCAGCTTTATGGCGACCCAATCTTCCGGGAGAATATTCCAGCGTACAATCAAGTGTTCGCTTTCACGTCAGTAGGGGCTTCCTGTTCAAAGGCAGATTCCGGGAGGTACATCAAGATACAGATGTAGCGGGTCAGCGCGGCGTGTACACGTATCGGATTCAAGGTGCTATGGGACACTATTTAGGATCTCTGTTGCCTTATATCGACCCGCGCACGAGGCAGAGGACCCATCCGAAGTTCGCGCAGATCTATATCGTGGACCCGACCATGGAACGCCGTGCACGACGACGTCAAGGTATTTTCGCTGGCCTGGACGCTGTGACGCTAATGGATATCGAGCGAATGATGCAGGAATGGAATCCGTTTGCTCAGCAGTTTCTTAGTATGGGGGAGCAAATGCGAGAGCTCGGAACGGAAAATCTGGTGGATTTAGTGTTCAACCTCCACGCGGATACCCGGTACCCTGGAACGCACAACTTGCCAGTGGTTTCAGAAGTGGCTGCAACTATGGTGGAGGACGGAAACTTGGATAAACACCGGGATATACTTCTGCGAACGCGGGACCACCGCCTCATGCGGCTTTTCGAGACAAAGCCGATGTACGACCCTCTCCAATACCCCCTACTGCTACCGTATGGGGAGTTCGGTTGGACATATACAGACACGTACGCCGGAGGAAGCGTCCGCCGCAACAAAACAGAAATGTCGCTTCGAGAACACGTGGCGTATCGTCTGCATCAAAAGGTTGATGATCAATCCGCTCTCCATCGAGGAGGGCGACTTTTTCAGCAGTGGTGTGTAGATCAGCGGGCCAAGTGTGAGCAGGAACAGCTTCGGTGGGTGGCGTCTAACCAGAAGACGATCCGAGCTGATCAATATCGTGGCGTTCAAGACGCGCTTCTCAACGAATCCACCATAACTCTTGATGAAGGGGAAGGACATTTATCGGAATTCAACACAAGCGAAAACAGATTAGTCCATCCTGACCGAAGAACTGAAGACACAAGACACTTCCTCTAACAGGTGGGGAAGCGTGTCATTCTGCCTTCATCGCATATGGGCAGCCCGCGCGCGATGTACAAGTCTTACCAGAACTCCATGGCGATAGTTCGGGAATACGGCAAGCCTGACCTTTTCCTTTCAAAAACCTGCAACCCAACATGGGGGGACGAAATCGTGGAAACCATTTCGCTGGAAGGCTACACTGCTCAAGACCGTCCAGGCACCGTTGCCCGTGTGTGGCAGCAAAAACTACAGACATTTCTGCAGGACCTGAACGAAGGGATTCTCGGACGCGTTCGAGCGCGCATTTACGTGGTGGAGTTCCAGAAGCGAGGACTTCCACACGCGCACGTTTTGGTGATCTTAGCGGATGAAGACAAGCCTCTCAAGCGCCAGCTTATCGACAAAATTGTATCGTCTGAGATCCCAGATAAAGACGTGAATCCGCAACTGTATGAGACGGCCATGTCTTGCATGTTGCACGGGCCGTGCGGGGCTGCGAATCCTTCGTTTACATGCATGAAGGACAACAAGTATTCAAAAGGTTTCTCAAAACCTTTTTGCGAGGTTACACGGTCCAACGAGAAAGGATATCCGGTGTACAGACGACGACAGCGAGAAGAAGGTCGGCTAGAATTCAAGGGCAGAGTGTACGACAACGCCACGATCAAACCAGTGGGTTGTTCCATACAACCCGTACTTATCCCAAAAGTACAACTGCCACATCAACGTGGAGGTGTGCAGCGACATTGCGGCGGTAAAGTACCTTTACAAGTACATCTACAAAGGGCCAGACAAAGCGATGCTAACCATTGAAGCTGTTACCGGGGACGGTAACACAAGTCGCCGGGAGCAGAACGAGATCTTGCGGTTCGTCAGTGCCCGTTACATATCTCCGATCGAAGAGTGCATTCGACTACTGGATTTCGTGATTCAAGGAAAGACTCACGCCGTCACTCAGCTCACGGTTGTCTTGGAAGATGGCCACATGATTTTCTTCCGCCCAACCGAGACCGTGGACGCCATTTTGAGCCGTAACCACACCATGCTGACCCGGTTCTTTGAATTGTGCGCGAGCGAAGCGCCCGAGAACCAGATCGCCAAGAGTATGCTCTATCAGGACATTCCCAAGGAGTTCTGCTGGAAAGGAAAACCCCCGAGATGGGTTCGAAGGAAAAGGTATCAAGCGACTATTGGGCGCATGGTTCATGTGTCTCCCCGCGATATCGAGCGTTTTCACCTGCGGGTGCTGTTGTGCCATCGCAGAGGACCCACTTCGTTTGTAGATCTGAGGACCATCGACGGGGTGTTGTATCCTACGTATCAAGATGCAGCGAAACAAGCTGGGTACTTGGAGGATGACAGCGAATGGAAATCGTGTATGTCTGAAGCCGCTACGTTTAAGATGCCGTATCAGCTTCGCCAACTCTTCGCTACCATCTTGGTGTCCTCGGCTCCTACGGATGTTCGTGGCCTTTGGGATGCCTTCTTCCCGGATCTTTCGGAAGATAAAGCGCGCAGATATCGAGAGTTGATGGATCCTATCCGATCCGCAGTTGTGGAGTTTGAAACTTTGAAAAGTCTCAACGATTTACTCCAGATCAACGGATACGCAGTGATCGACTTCGACCATCCTCAGCTGAGTGATTATCCAAGATTATTGACTGAATCGCTCGAGCAAAACAATTTAGTCCGCCGGGAGCTCACCGGGTACGACGTGTCGGCTTTACGCGAGATTGATAGCACAACCGACCAGCTGAACGAGGGGCAGAGGCGCATTTACGATCAAGTCACTCAAGCCGTTCACACCCCTGAAGTGGGCAAGAAACTATTCTTCATTGATGGGCCGGGTGGCACTGGGAAGTCGACGTTGCTTCGCAACATACTGGCGAGCGTTCAGCTTGAAGGCAAGATAGCTATCGCGGTGGCTTCCAGTGGAATCGCGTCGTTGTTACTCATGGGAGGCCGTACAGCGCATTCGACGTTCAAGATCCCGTTAATGCTGGATGCCGACTCAACGTGCAACATTAAGGGCCAGTCGCACGTGAAGGCATTAATCGAGAAGGCCAGTTTGATCATATGGGACGAAGCTCCGATGACCCACCGCCATGCGTTCGAGGCAGTGGACAGAACGCTACGAAATGTACTCAAGAACGAGGAACCATTTGGGGGAAAGATATTCGTCCTGTCGGGGGATTTTCGCCAAATTCTTCCTGTCGTGAAGAGGGGAACGCCAGCGGAAATAATTGACGCCTGCCTCATGTCGTCGTTGCTATGGCCCCTGTTCCAGCAAGTGAGGCTTACCGAGAACATGCGCGTGCGATCCGCCGGGAATTCCGAAAGTGCGGGAGAGGTGGCTGCATTTTCAGACTTCCTTCTTCGGGTCGGGGAGGGTCATCACGAAGTGAACGACGAACTCGGCGGTAGCTACATGAAGATTCCGCGAGATATGCTGATTGATAACCCGCCCCCTACAGGAGACGCTGATGAAGACGAAGACATACGCCCAGGTGCGATCCCCAGAGGCATGGCGCAGATGATCGACGAGATGTACACGGATATTAACAACCCGGAGGTTGCAACGGATGAGTACTTCGCTAACCGCACGATTCTGACGACGACGAATGCGGTGGTGCACCGCATTAACGAGGCGGTGGCTGATAGGTTGTCAGGGCACGCCAGGGAATACGTTTCTGCGGACTCAGTGGCGAATGACGAGGATGGCAGCTTATTTGAACGCGAGGTACTCCACTCGCTCAATATCAGCGGAATTCACCCCCACAAGCTGAAACTCAAGGAGGGGATGCCTGTTATGATGATGCAGAACTTGAACGCTGACCTTGGGTTGTGCAACGGGACGCGGCTACGCATCGTAAAGCTAAAGGACCATGTCATCCACGCTACTATCATGACGGGCGACCGCCAAGGACAAAACGTGCTAATTCCGAGGATTGTGTTCATCAGTGATGGCGACGTTGGTGAGTTTCCGTTCCAGCTGCGACGCAGACAGTTCCCAATTCAACCTGCTTTCGCCATGACCATTAACAAGGCGCAAGGGCAGACTGTTCAGTACTTGGGGCTGTATCTGGCGACACCGTGCTTCTCACACGGGCAGCTATACGTCGCCATGTCGAGAGTTACAGCGCGATCAAGATTCAAGGTGTTGATCGAGTACCCCGATTTGGAGGAAGAGGATGGAGTGTACACGCAGAACATTGTGTACAGGCAGATTTTTGAGGGTAGGCAGCAATAACTTCATAATCCTTTTGCATTTGATTGAATGTTTAAATATTGCGAGAAATCGTCCCCCCGGAGCGAAGCGGAGGCGGGAGGCCTAAGCAACTGGGACCTAACATGGGCTCACGAATCCATCAACTTGAATTTTGAGTGTTGTGTGGGGTATTTGTTACATGTTGAAAGGAAGAAAATCAAACCCGCCGGAGCGAAGCGGGGGCGGGAAACCCACTTTATGGGACCCAGCAGTGATAAATTGTTAACTAAGTGTTGTATGTGTGTGTTGTCTATGATTTCATATGCTCATATGTTTTTATGTTGAAAACACAAACCAACCCGCCGGAGCGAAGCGGAGGGGGCTACTCAGCTGGGACCCAACACTGACCCACCGCCGCGAAGCGGCGGCGCCGGCTAGTCCCCTCACTACCCGAGAAACCTGTCCGTCAGTCCGTGACTCCGTTCAACGTCTTAGCGCATAAAACTACGGTGTTGCCTGTCGGCCTTCCGCATTTGTAATACATTGTTGACCTACTCTACAGCCTGGACCTACCTTCCTGACTCGCCTCAGTTATGCCTTTATACTGGGATAGGAAGTACGTTTGTAACTATGCATAAACCTTAAATGGTACTACATAATTAAATGTATACAAGTTGATATGTCTTATCGCGTCATTTATGTAGACTAAACCAATTATCCCGCCGGAGCGAAGCGGAGGCGGGGGCCCACTCAGCTGGGACCAAACACTGATCCACCGCCGCGAAGCGGCGGCCCCGGCTAGTCGATCTCTTTAACGTGCGAACCTGTCTGTCCGTCGGTCCGTCCGTTCAGCGTCTTAGCGCATACATCTCTGTTGTTGCCTGGCTTGGTGGTGCCTTTTCTAACATACTAACACCTGCTGTACCGCCTGGACCTATCTTTTCGATTCGGCTCAGCTATGCCTTTATTACAAATATAGCCCACTAATTGTCCACATCGCCCTCATTGCATAAAGTAACTGCTGCCGAGCGGAGCGAAAAAAAGGCGGCCTCGCGGCGAGTGCGCAAACGATACTATCCACGAAACCGTGCTCTATTTGCAGTGAGTAGGGCAGTTGTTGTGCGGTTGCCATGTTTTGGAGAGACCTGCAACGCGTACGATAGCTGCTGCAACGCGGTCCGACATGATTGGCTAATAACTGAATTTGTGTTTGATACACTAGATGGTGGGACGTAGACGAGTTAGGTACATTTACACCAAGTTGCGGCACGGGCGTGGTGTTGACTGGAGCAGTATTTAAGACTTCCAGGTGGAGACTGGCAAAGCGCCACGCAGGGACATGCAGACTACTATCGCCACTACATTAGGTTTTGTTTTCTACGCGCAGTAAGTACTCCTGTTACCGGTCTCTACCACGAGTGGTCACTACAGCAGTCACTACGGCAGTCTATACGACGAGTGATCCCTACAGTCTATATTATGAGTGGTCACTACAGCAGTATAGGTTGTGTTACAGCAGTATAGGCTGCGCGAGTGGTCACTACAGCAGTCGATACCCCGAGTAGCCACTACAGCAGCCTCTACGCTGTAGGCGTTAGACTAATTGAGCACCTAGAATCTATGCAGGATGATTGAACTGTGCGCGCGGTTGTTCATGGAGTTGCATATATTCTGCGGCGGTCGACAAAGATAGACGTTGCGTGTGAGGTGGAATACAGTGACACGACATGTAGCGCTCGAGGCTATATTGAGCGGTAGATATGCACGGGTAACCCTTGATTATACGGTGAGCCCACTGCGAGAGCGTGTTGTGAAATAATTACGATGTAGCCGAGGAAATCAGTTTGTATGAGAATAGTGCATGAGTGCGGGGGTACGCTGTAGTGAGTATATCTGTAGTCCAGAAATGCGTTTCCAAGCCAGGGTGAGTCATACATGGACCATATTGATCAGCAGTGGATGAGTGTCTGACGTATAGCAAGACCCGTAACGAGACTGGAACCTAGAACCTAGCCTGAGCGATGACGCAGCCCGCATGTACATGGATGACGGCAGTGCAATGACGATGTTAGAACAAACTACTGAACTACACGCGGCGGTTGTACATCAGTGCAGATAGATGCACGAGTCACACTGTACATAGAGATGCAATGTAGTTATATGTGCCAAAGTGGAGCCCATGCTATCAACGGGGACCAGTATCCTGGAGATACAACATAGCATGTATGTACAGCATTAATGTCGCGCGTACAGCAGTGATCATCTTAACGTTGACGATACTCATAAATCCCGCAACGCGAAGCGTAGCCGGGCCTGCTTACTTTGCTGTGACCTAACACTGATCATAGTGACCACGGGCGATTGACATACTGTATACTGACGCAACAAGAGTATGAATGAAAGACGTTGACATTGCATAGTAACATACAAACAATTGCATGGCACATATATAGATTCTATTGTGTAGGCTATGACATAGAAAAAGAGCAACAATCCCCGCCGAGCGAAGCGAAGGCGGGGAAGCGCAGTAGTAGAGCGAGCTGGAACAGCGAGCGACACGGGTTGGGACCCAACGTACCCTAAGTGAGATGGGTACCAACGCAACTATGCATAAACCTTCAATGGTATTATATAAATTAAATCTATACAAGTTGACATGTCTTAACGCGTCATTTATGTAGATAAAACTAAATCAGACCGCCGGAGCGAAGCGGAGGCGGGCGACCCACTCAGCTGGGACTCAACACTGACCCACCGCCGCGAAGCGGCGGCGCCAGCTAGTTCACCACTCTTTAAAATCGTAACTTGTCCGTCCGTCTGTGCGTGGGTCCGCGCCAAAAGCGTCACTATAAAACGCACAGTGATTGGCCGAAATATCGCTGCATCGGTGCGCCCTTCCCGGCACACATTTTCAGCCAATCTCGGCGAGTAGTGTAGCGAGCTCACGCGAGCGGAACGGAAACCGCCCAGCACTATACCAGTAGTGCAGCGAGCTTTGCAAAAGCGAGCAAACGGACTACGCTAAACACTGCTTTATAGCCCGCAGGTGCGGGCGCGGGGGCAGCTAGTTAGACGTGAATGTGCATTACGATGAAGCTAAGGGCTTCCCCAGTTCATTTCAATGCCGGGTGACGTATGCACTGAGCAGGTAACTACGTTAGCTTCAGCACCCATTTTCACACAAAACGCATCGTTTGAGGTCGATTTACATCGCCAGAATAAGCCTATGAATGCCTAACTATCGCGGATCTGGCGCAATATATATGCATACATGCGAGGAGGTATATAGTCTGAAGCAGAACTCCCTAATGCAGTAGCAACAACTGCGTTGAGAGTGGCTTTCGCCTCCATTCTTGAGTCCGACTTGCCATTTTTCGTTGGTTGACGAAGAACCTCTCTCGTTCTTATACTCAAAGGGCTCTCAACTAAGTTCGAAATAAATTAAGTCACATGAACCGTCCGGCGACGACCCGGGTCAACAAAACAACCCGGGGCTCAAAAATCCTATAATTGTGCATACGAATTTACGTAGGATTTATAGTTTCTACTTCTACTTGCGGCGGATGGCCTTGGCTCTCGAACACAGCTCAGACCTGCGCATCCGGTACGCCTTGTCGAAACAAAGCAAGAACCATCCCTTCAGCTTGAGCATGTTCAGAACCTCCCCACTTGAAGTCAAGAGCTCAAATGTATCTTGAAGTTGAGTAACAACGTCTTCCCCTAACGTCAATTTTTCACGATCAAGGGTAGTCGTACGTGCTCGGATGGAGGGACGTCTGCTTGGTGTTGTCTGCATTGAGCCACCTGGACTAGCAGACCACCGCTGCGGGAGGTCTGCCATGACCTATGCCAAAAACCAAACTCTGAGTTACACGACTGTTCATATAAAAATAATTATCTCATCTGGGCTTCTTTTTCTTTGCGGTGACCAGGGCGTCGCCAAATGGTTCACATACTGGCACATACTGCGTAGATTACTGTCATATTCGGCAAACTACGGTACTTTTTCTAAACGAGTATGTGGCAGGATTGGCGTCCATTATTAATCGCCAAGAACAGTCTAATCGGATGGTTACACCAGGTTACCGCCAGCAACATAATCCCGCCGTTGGCGGGCCACCAGGTACAAGCAAGGTTAACACTACTGTTTGTGGCGAAATAAAACGCTCTAATGCCTCGCTTATGGCACTCGCAACCAGGCATTTCTAAATAATTTCTAGTGGTGGTCAAATTAATGGCGTCGGTCTCCACACGGTGCACCATGTTTAGTTTCCCCAGGAGTCTGCATGAACAGGGTATCCCTCTGCCGGGTTTACTGGAGAACCGATATCCGCCGAAGATTGTTGGGGTCTCCAGGTCCAAGTGCCGGGCAGTGTAATATCCGGATAATAGTATTCGATCACATCTCTAGCTTCGTGGGGCAGCTCTGACACAGATATCCCAACCATTCTTTACAGGCAACATGTATACCATATTACACGAGTTCTCTGCAACCGCGTAAAAAGGTCACGTCAAGCATAAACAAATAAATAAAAGTGGTAAATACGCTCAACATGATAGATTTGTATGCAATTTTTACGGCTGTTGCATGACACTCGTGGTTGCAGAGAATTCGTGTTATACGGTAATACAGTAACTGATATTTAGCGGCACGGTTATCGACAATCGTGTGCAGCTTAATTGTGGATACCACACAAACGATTGTGGCCGAGATGCAGCGGATCATAAGCATCTCATGAGCCTCGTGATCTTGTTTCTCCTCCGTAATGCCGCGTTCTCTCCCTGTCCTAAGCGAACCTCCATCCACACAAAAAAGAGAAATGTTGCCATATGGGCAAAGCTAAAATAATCATAAATTTAGCTTACTAGAAGTGATAAAGAGCATCCTTTACGGCGACGAATCGCCCCGGTTGCTTTCGAGCTGCTCGTCACATTCTCGCCTGACATAACATTTGTTGGTGATGCATATTTTGTGTGTTTGTGTTCTTTCAGCTGGAGGCTGAAAGCACATGGGTCCCGGCCATGCGCTAGCCGCTTTAAACGGCCTAAGTACGACCATTAAAAACCGTTTCACCTCCGATTTGCATTCCGCGCGAAGCGCGCCCGGCATCTTTCAAATATAAATAAAAAAACACATAGATATTCCCAGATAATTTGGCGCCCTCTCTCTCGAGAAGTTCTGCTGATACCGCAAAGCGGTAACTCTAAGTGTGGATTGCGGAATCGCCAAGAGAGGATTGCCATTGGATTGGAAAGGGGTAGGGTTATCATCTGAGCACGGGGAGGAGGTAAACCTCGGTGCATCCGAAGCCTGCAAAACCATCATTTTACCGCCTGTGTTTGCCAGCTTGGCTCGATACGCACTGAAACTTGGTCCTCGGGTCAGGCCAGATCAGCGCTTTGGATTTTCAATGAGTCCACGCATGCATTTCAAGGTTTCCTTGAGAATTCAGGGTGTCGGTTTCCGTGAGGCACTTCCTACTTTTTGTGGATTTTCAGGATTTGAAGGGGCGTGACATCCATCCCGACCAGGGTTAAAGACCGGATAAGATAAAAACAAATGCTTTGCGCTTCAATGTTTTTTTCGGTATCAGCAGCAAGAACCCTCTCTCTCCTTAAAGTCAACGACGGGAGGAACTAACGAGGGCCCTCGTCGGGCCCTCACACAAAAAGTACACGCAACAGGTACCGATCTTTACCGGTACAAAAATCATTCCCGTTTCAAATCGTGTTCCCGTTACATCTACCACTTTTAGATTTAATTCAAGACCTTAAATGGCGCAACCTCCAACAGGGCCGTTGCTTCCACATGGCTATCTGCCTGTGGGCCACGTGCTTATTGACACGGTCGTTCCGTCGCTCCTCAGGGAAGCCAAGGCGCACAGGGGCGAATTCAATCGTGTGGGCGGTACTGACGACAGGTTTCGACAGCCGTCGCGAGTGAATCCTAGTGGTATGTCTTCGTCCCTGCTAGAGTTACGAAAGGCTCTTAAGGTGGTAATTGCGAGGCTCCACCCTGGGTGGGAGCCGGGTGTCTTCTCTTTCATGCGCTCGAAGCCTAGGAAAACAGAACAGGAGCCTCACCGAGACTACCAAGCGCTTGACTTGACGAGCGCTCGTGACCATCGTCTGGACGGCGTTCCAGCCAGCATGATTTTTTCGCTTTGGGGCCTGGCACAAAGCTTCGCGTCTACGATGGCTGCTTCACTGCGAAAGACGACTCCAATACGCGCGTCGTGAACATTCCAGTTGGGTTCTGCGTGTTGTTCAGGGGCGACCTGATATACAATGGAATGCCGTACACAGCGGCTAACTACCGCCTCCACTGCTATCTGAGTTACGAGGGCATCAACTGGACACCCGATATCGTCCAAAACGCGCTTCCGGAACATGGTGTGTGCCAGTTTTGTGGTACTGTACCAAGGTGATGAAGGGCCAAGCACTTCGGAAACATCGCTTTTACTGTGATGAGAACCCGAAGGAGCCGCCAACAGACAGAAGCGCAAGCGGGAATACGAGTGCGAGGTTTGCGAAACCACCTTCAAGCACCAGAGCTCGCTACGCGTCCACAAGATGCGAGCTCACTAAGCATAGGATTGATACGTTGGAGTAAACATCAATGCAAGGAATCTGACGTTTTTAATATAATGTTAAGGCTACGATTGTAGAGTTGGGTTTTTGTTTGTATTACCAGACGAGGAAAACCAGTGAAAGCTCTAACCTGATTGGATTATTACCCTGCTTTAATCGTATATAATTGGTTGATAACTTCAACTGGAATACCGCGTTCCCGTTACAATTTGCATTCCCGTTACAATTCTTCAGTTTGGTTGAAAGTCTATCTGAGTTTCACTGCGGTTTGTAGTTTAGTGATGCAGTGTACGATGTATTGACGCGTTTATAAAATATGCTTGCGTACCATGTATATTCCTCACTTTCGCAGCGCTTCAAGTAAGGCGCCCGTCCAGCATACCCCCCACGATCTCGCCGGTAGAAATGGGATGTCGAACTCCAGGGTCGGGTCGCTTTCTTCAGTCCCGAATACGTTCATATCCAGAGGCGATTGTAGCGTGGCCTGGGGTGGCGTGTTTGTCGAAGTGCCTTGGAGTAAGAAACAGACGTCCGTTCGACTCAATCATTGCAACGAGATCGTGAAGACACGGTCGTCCATGGACAACCCGGAATTCACCGGGACACGAGCTGCGCTCGATACACCCATTGATGATCTTCTCGGCATCGATCCACAAATCATCCGTCGCCTTCAGTGCTGTTCGCGTGATGATCCTGACTACCCGGTTGTACCGAGTCTTCTGAAGCAAATGCGGCGCGATTGTTGCTTGCTGAGCCATGAGTACACTAGTCTCGAAAGCTGCGATAGCCCACCAACCCAACAGTTTCTTGAACACACTGTACTGGTCACCTTGACTCGTTTTCAGCTTGACTTGATCTTGGCGTGCGTCCCCTCTACAATTGAAGTGTCTCGCACTCCGAAGTGAGTGTACTTGTTGGTGCAATACCGGACGATGCGAGACTTGTACTTCCACCAGTGTAGGTCAATATAGTCGGATACCACGTTGCTCTTCGAAGCAAGCTCCTTTCGTTTCTCCTCTAACGCTTCTGCTGTGCTTGCGTCCACTGCCTCGTAAAGCGTAGCCATGAACGAATTGGTCTGCCACGAGTTCTCCTTCTTGGACTGCCCAGGTGCTGGGTTCTCAACATCAACTTGACCTAGATGATTCCTGGCCATACTATCCACATCCTTGTTCATGTGCCAGCGGCAAATCTTTTATGGGACGTCTGTAAACACACAATCGAGAGAATTCAGGCACGCCAGATCTCGATCAGTAAGAATGACGGAAGGAGGCTCAACGCCATTCTCAACCATGAAAAGGCGTAGCATGTTGAACGCTCAAACAAAGTCCTCTTCCTTCTCACCAGCTAGCCAGCACTGTACTACGGGAAGTACAGTGTTAGTCCCCGTAATGACAATGGTGTTGAGAAGCGGAAGCCGATGCTTGTTTGCCTTGTACGTGCAGTCAGCAGCCAGCACGTCATGGTGCAGCTTGAAGAGCTTGGTCGTCTCAGGGTGGGCCCATATAAGGTGGGTCAGCTCATTCGTCACTGAATTCACCCACCGCTTGTGGAACAGTTGTGCTTGCGAAGTTGTCCGAAGAGAGCCTCGATCGGTGTACTATTGGCTAGCTCATGTCTGCGTAGAGCACTCTTCGCGTTTGCAATGGCCTTGCCCAGAACGAGAGAGTTTGGGTCTGCACTCACAATGGTTTCTTGAATAGTCGATACAGGGACCCCCGCCGCCGTCTGGATCTCCACTAGATCTACCGTTGTGACACAAGTCTGCTCACGAGATGCCTGCGCAGCGCGCCTTCTAACCGCAGCGTGTACGCGAATGTCCCTTGAGGGTTCGTGGTTGTGGTGAGATCTTCGTGCCGTGTGAACAATCTTCCAGGGGCCATCCATGTCCTACTTGCTGACAGCGTGCAGCACAATACGCATCGGGCAAGCCGACCGTTTAGATCCGCGCATCGTGCGAGTACGAACTTGCTCCACCAGGTGTTGGGTATTCTTGCCCCCCCCCCCTCCGCAGCGATCGCACTCGTAGTTTTGAGCCCAAACCTTCCGTTCTTCTTCATCTGTGTACCGCACTCGGCGCCGCGACAAGTCGAAGCCGTGGTCTTGTGCCCACTGATGCAGCGCTTGATCGGCTTGGTCATGCGAAGGATATACAGCTTGAGGAGGAGGAGATATAACAACACGTCTGGGACCAGCCTCGCTCATGGCTAAGCTTTTCCAGTTTGACAATTGAGTTTGACGACGTTTCATGATTCGTCTACAGCCTTTCGGCTACAGGCAGGTACCGGTATAAAACTGGACTATCCCACGTGTACTTTTTGTGTCAGGGCCCTCCCGACGAGGACCCTCGTTAGTTTCACCCGTCAACGACCCCATGGCGTCGCCATGGGGTCGCGCATAGAAATACACTTCAAATAAAATGAAGTGTACCACTAAGTATACATTTAGAAACGTACTCACCAGCTCGGCCAAGCTGAAAGACCTCGCGCGCTTGCGGCTAGCTACTATTCTCTCAGCGAAAGTTGAGAGGACACGGTGTACGTGCAGCCAGTAGTTCGCCATATTTCTGAAAATGCCCGGCGAAAGATTCACTTGGTTTCACTATGGGGTTTTCGACAGTGCCACACGTGAGCCTACTATGCTTTTCGCAATTTTTTATTGTGTGTGCGCACACACCGCGGCCGCTCACTTGCGGCCACTATGCCCGTTCGCAACATGGGTACGCGAAAGATGCAATCGTGCTAAACTAATAAACGTAGACTCCTGCGCGCCCCTTCCCTTTCAATAGCGGTGATATTTTTTTAATAAGTGTCACCGTCCTCTCGCTCAGGTTCACGGCCACGAAGCGGCGCGGTGCGCCCGCTATCTACCGAGGGGCCTTCAGACTTTCTTGCCGTTTGTATGCAATAGAAATATACCCACCAAAATAGAAAATGAACCCACGCATTTGCGTCGTTACGGGCGACCCTTCAGTACTGGCAGTCGGCAATAAATACGTTTTTTCAAAATACATGTAAATACGCCATTTTATACGTCCTTTCATTTTTGGACGTTTTTTCAGTCTCAATAGACGTCCATTCAAAAGTACAGTGTACACTTAATCTGGTACAGTGTACCAAGTGCTGTCTTTTCAACTCAAAGTTTTTACGGTAATTACGCTGCGGTGTATGTAAAAAGGGTTTTAGACACCCGGTAAAGACGTGTATATACACACAGACGTTTAATACGTCTATTAAAGTACACTAATGCCAGCACTGGACCCTTCGCGCCGATTTCCTGAAGCGGCTCCTATCTCGAAAAACCGCCGCAAAAAAAAACCTCGTTCCCAAATTTCGAGACCCGTTCCCAAGATTTGAACGGAGTTCCCAGTTTTTGAAGGGTCGTTCCCTAAAATTGGACACCAGCCCATCTCCCTTCCGGAACGAAGAGGCGGCAAGCTCCGTTTCATGCACACTTTCAGGACTTCATGCGCGCTTTCAGGATCGGGACCCCGAAATTTGGGAACCGAAGCCCAAAATCCGGGAACCAGTGTAGCCACATTCGAAGCGACGCTCAGTTTCACGCGCATATTTCAGGAACCAGCACTCGGGAAAACCAGCACTCGGGAAAACCAGCACAAGCGTTTGCGGCTTCACGTGCAGGTGTTGTAGGACCGAGAAACCGGGAACCAGCACACGTAACAAGTCAAACAAATTTTAGGATATTCTCAAGCCACAATCCCCTCATCTTACTAATCTCACCATGTAGTGCAGTTTTGTTTGATTTGACTTAGATACACACAGCCTAAACGCCCTTTCAATGAAACTCAAATGGATCGTAAGCCACTTGGAATGCACAACACGATCCTCGCGATCGGGTTTCTGTCTGGCTCGGCTCCGCTGCAGTGGTTTCCGCAGCAGTCGCCTTTGACTTCCGAGTGCGTGCTAGACGCACTCTAGCAGGCGAGCCAAACGCTGGCAAGATTGCGTCATCCTTCCGTGTCTTGCGATTGGTTGAAGCTTGGGCCAGTAATTCGGCCGGCGCTGCGGCGAGTCCTCCATGGTCTTCACCCTGCTGCGCCGCCGGATTGGACGTCGCATTCGATGCAGCGTGGCTTGCAGGATCAGTGGCCGACTGGTGGCGGAGATGCGGCCGCGAGTAACCACAGGGGTGCGTAGTGGATCTGCACGGAGACGCTGGCGGAACTGGATGCTGCCAAGGGGGTTGCCGTACAATAGCTTCAAGGAGTGGACCTTGTCAAACCGGTAACTCAATCCTACACGATAGTCAATGACGTTCAGGGCCGTGTTGAGATTCTTCCAGATGGACAATTGGAACACAAACTTGCTGCGGCGCGGTGACTGTACTCTTCGAGGATGTCGTGGATACCGGATTCGAATTCTTGGTCGATAAGATCAAGGCGTCATCGTTTGTCGTGCTCTTGAATGGGAAGCACGCACATCTCGAGTGTGCTGTTCTCCTGCAGCGCAGGGCTGCTCGATTGGGCATATGCCCTAATAGCTTCAACTTCGCAAAACGGGGGCGCGCTTCCTCCGCTTCCTCCGCTTCCTGAGCATTTCTCTCAGCTCACATCACCTCCAATGTCGTCGCCATGATGGAAATTGGCGGCAACATTCACTATCGCTGTTGGAGCGCGATCGGAGATCGCGACCCCATAGTTAGAAAAATTTCAGTTCGAACCGCCCGTGAACCTTCGCGTCGAGTCGCTAACTATGGGCGGCCGCGCTGAGCTGCACCGAATACGTATCGTACCACACCTTGAGATCGGTTCTATCAACGCGAAACGCCGCGCTGAAACATAACTCACACTTATCTCACTGCGAAGCATTTTTAGTATGCATTATTGAGCTGTCGAAGTGCTGCACGAGCATCAACACACGGCGACAGCACAACCGCTACGCTAAGCTGCTACCTGTTAGCAGTCGCGAAGCTGCCGTGCAAGTCTGTCAGCACGGCTCTAGCAGGGCCACGTAGCGATCTTCCATCCGACTCTACAACCGTTTGGTCGGATCTCCGCTGAATCGACTTGAACTGATGCGTAAGTGCTGTTGAGGACGGCCTACCCGCCGCCGCGGCAACGCAGATGAGCAGCGCACGCCACACCTTCAACTCGGTTCGCCGAATGGGTACGACGACGCAGGGCTATTTTTTTATTTTGGTGAACCTCTACTTAATACTGTCCAAAACCTATTCTACTCGCACAAACGCAATACTAAATGCTGCAATGTTGACGGCCTCAGGTACGCATGAAAACACCACGCGTTCCCAGTTGCGAGCTCAACTCAACTCTTTCGTCTCCCAAACCGCGTGGCATCGGCTGTTCCAAGTCCCTTTCAGGTTCTTGGAAGAACCTGAACAGCAGCAGTCAAGCACGACCGATGCTACCTCAGACCGCCAGCTGGGTCACATGTACGATATGCCTCCCGTCGGAGGAGACCACGCTTTCATCGAGCCACAGAAGTGGCCTGCATGGGCGATTCTCATTGAGCATAATGTGTTCTCGACATCGAGGCCGTATCCCGTTCCCAAACAGCCACGCCATATTCTTGATTCGTGCCTTTGCTACGGCCACTGCATCGCTGATACTCACCTGAGAAGTGCATGCATCAATGTCGCGACAAGCACAGCGTGCGATGACCTTCACTGTCCGCTCCGATCGGATTGTGGCAATCGCTTTGAGCAGCGATATCATCTTGATTTGGTCGAGCTTGGTGTGGCGTGCAGCTATCCCATCCCAAGAGGGGCCTTTGTTGTCGAGTACGTGGAAGAGGTGCTCTACGATGCTGACGCTGCTGCTCGGAGGATCAGCGGTTTCAAGCCGAGCTTCTAACACGGGCGGTTTGGAGTGGAGGAACAGCGCTTGCGATTGGCGCTGTATCGTGCGGAAACAAAGAAGATTCATCAATCATTCGCGGGTGACAAATTGCGCGATGTATGAGTGCGACTGGACGAATACCACACGATTGGGGATGTTTGCGATTGAGGATATCTCTGCATTATGAGAGCTGACGTTCCAGTATACAACACGAAAACAACAAGGATTCGAATGCCAATGTGCGGTGCATTACGCTTGAGTGCAGTGAGTTAAGTAGTCAGTATTAATATATTGCGGTGCGTGTGGCGCATACTCCCATTTTTGGTGCGTACAATTGCAGCTATGGCGTTCTGGTTTACCCAAAAGTAAACTTGAGATAAGACTGCCACAACTCCAACATCATATGGTGACAGCAAGCTTGGGTTGGCAGGCGCCAATGTGTCTCAAAAGTTTTCGACCGCACCCATCGACCGTAAGTCAACCCCCACTTCTTCTAGAATTTGAGGTCAGCAGAGGATGACACATAAGCAGTCCACCAAAGATTTGCCGCAACCTGACCTGGCTCCCGTTCCCCAACCCAACATGTGGTGACTCCCAGATGATGACCCCATATCCAAAGTCATACTGCCTCGGTGGTGTGAATCCCAGCTCACAGGTGATCCCGGATCCCAGCGTTGTGTCCGAGTCTCAGAGAATGGTCCCAGATCCGAGTCATGTGGTGGAGTGTGCGATGCGGATGTCTCTGATCCCAGATCCAAGTTCACGATAGGCGTCCCAGACTGAGAGAGAGGATGCTGAGACTCTGTATGGAGGCTGGTTACTGAGATCTTCGTTACAAGAATTCGCGCAACTGCTCCGGAAGGGTTGCTTCGGAAGAGTCGCCAAAAATTTTCGTTAAGCGACGCCGCCACCGGATGCCGTGGTACAAATCCGGTCAGTGGCAGGCGTCAACATCGGATTGCTTACCCTCGTTGTCCAATCGCAAGTCCGGATTTCAGGAATGTTGGCGAGCCCCGGACTTTTAGTCTGGATTGGCCAATCGCAGGTCGTCATTTCATTCAAGCCGCGCACAAGTCAAACTCTGTCGTCAGTCTCACCTCGATGTCAAGATTTACTCAAGAGAAGGAGAGAGTAGTGGATCGCGTCCTATGCTTAGTTAGCCCTTGCATTTACATGTGTTTTGATTCAATCAGACTTCAATTTGCCCCGTAGACCGCAAGTGCGCTCGATCAGCCTCGACACTATTGTTCTCGTGTAGAGCAGGTGGTAGGCGGGTGTATGGTGATCATCCCAATACATTCAACTCCAAGTTAACCAAGTTTATCGTGGTTCGGCGTTGTCGACTATGTTATTTCGTGTACCCACTACTTAGTCTTCTGTTTCGGCGGTTTTCCTGTGGTGCTTCGTGTTTCCGGAAGAACGTGATCTTTCGTGGGGTTTCAGGCAGAGTGATGCCCGGGATAGTGGTTCTCGGATTCGTTGGTTGGTCCGTGTGGCAGTGGCAATCCAAGATAGTGGTTCTCGGACCCGCTAAGTTTCTCGCCTAGATCGGCGTGGTGCGCGGAAGTCCCAGCGTGTGAGTGAGTGCGTTGGATTACGACAGGTCTATCCCAGACCGACAACGCCTAGTGCCGTCCCGGACTATGGGTCGCAAAGAGAAGAAGTGGAAGCAGAGTCGTCCCGGTTCCGTGGCCGGAGCTGGAAGGAGCAAGTGAAGAGGCCGGTACGCGGTTCTGAGCCGGAACCGTAGAAAGAAGAGGCCGTCAAGACCTGAGTCCAAAGTCTGGAAGAAAGAGGATATCGTTTGTGTGAAGTGAAGTTTGTATATCGAGAAAAACCCCGGGGCATTTGGGGCGAAGTCAAGACACGTGCAATCAGGGACCTGCCAAGTCCGAGGACAGCAGCTTCACTTGGTGTATTTGGAGAGAATCTGGGATCGGAGGCAGCTGGTGTGGCCGACGCACGGCTAGGCCCACAGCGTAGCCTTACGAAGAACCCACGGCAAGGGATCACAAGCGGGTACACACGCCCACCCGAGTTCCAATCTGGTATTCGAGGGTTCTTAGTTCAAGGTAATTCTGCGATTCTGTAAGGCACCTCACCACAACTGGTGCGCGTACCCGGATCAGGAAACGACTTTGGACGGACGTGTGACAGTCATGTCGACTGTTCCCGATTCAAGTGTCTCCAAGACAAGAGGTGAGATGAGGTCTTCGCTTTGTCGAAGTCTACTACAAGCAGGTTTGCCTCCTGAACCTGCTACCACGGAAGCTGAGAATCCGCCACCGGTACACCCGGCCCTAGGAGTCCCAGTTTTTGTTGGTGGCAGTGCAGATGTTGCTCCACCAGGCGACGATGATCTGAGTATGGAACCTGAAGCGCCGCCCACGTCCGAGGATGCGGATATGCTTTCGGGTTCTCTTGAAAAGAAGTCCGAGCCAGGATTGAGTAACATCGCCGATGCGCAAGCAAGTGCGCGTGATGAAAAAGAAGATCGACAACCGAGGAGTGAGATCCGGGATTTTGATTCCAGGATACGGTTTGTCGGTGAAAATTGGTGTTTTTCCGACTGCAAGTACTAGCCCGGAGCCAACTGCTGTGCGTCATCACGGTATCCAAGTCGAGGACAACGCACTTGCTTTGTTTGGGTAACGTGAATCGCAAGTGACGGCACAGATCACGGTCTGGTCTGGGACGACTCCTGTCCGATTGGGTTTGTGTCAGGGGTGTACATCGCCGGGACTTGTGAGTGGTGCTTGGTCCAACACATTATGTCCTGAACAACGCGCCATTCACCGTCTTCGAGGTGTTCCAGAAGATCCATAACTGAGTTTGGTTACAGCACAGTCTGCCCAGATGTCAGAAGCTGAGATGATTGCTGTTGGACGATCGCAACTCGAGAAGTGGATGAGTGTTCCTGCTGGGATTGTGCATCCCGTGGATGTGGCTTATGCTCCCCGCCACGGTGGTTATGACCTGTGGGGATTCATCCATGCTGCGAGTGGAACCGCCCGGCATCTCATGTCGGTGACCCGATCTCCAGCTGCGAGATGGCTGAATGTGTTCCGAGCTGAGCGTCGCCGGATTCCGGTGGTGTCCGATCTGAGAGCTACGAAAGTTTCACTCGGATTGATGCCGCCTATTGCGTGTGTGGCGATGTTACAGACAGTGGTATATGAAGCTGGCTATGAGTTCGTCAACCAAGCACCGGATTGGCTGATGCTACGAGATGTGGCTGGAATCCCAGAGGAAAGGATCCGTCATGAGATTGGTGCAATTGTGAATTTGCTCGCCGTTGAGCTGATGTCTTGGAACTATGCTGTTGGCACAACGCCATATTACGTTCGACAGCCCACTGATCCGTTGTTGATGGCTACTGCGTCTCAGAATTCTGGGACCGATGTCGGATTCCCGGATACTGGGCCACCTTTGGGTGAAGATACTCAGTTATTTACGGACGTGAGGTGGTTATGAGAATCCAGTTTACTGTGTTGAGACCCAGGAGCCGGCAACAAGCATTGAAGGAGAACCTACTCGGCAGAGGCCACTACTGACCAGGTCTACTACCAGTCTTTCAGTTCCCTCATACCGAGATTGAAGTACTCTTTCAGAAGCCAGTGGGATGGGCGGTCCAGTTCCGAGTGTGGTTGGAGAAAACACTGACGTTTCCATGATGACATCAGATGAAAGCACAAACCAATCTGGATTCAGCTCATCAGACTCTTCCATGATGTCTACCACATACTACATGATTGGGGCTGGGACGCATATGCCTGCGTCAGGAGCTGCAGCGATGATGGGATCTGTAGGTGCGCCAGCAAGAAGTTCATTTCCGATGATGACTATTTCCACAGTGCCTCCAAGCTCGAGTAGAATCCAACTCGGGTAAACCCAGGTCTGGGACGGCTTCTGATGTTCATCCATCCCAGATTCCGTTGCCAGGGACGCCGAAACAGACTCCCGGAAGACTTCCGAGTCGACATGAGGAAGTCGAAGACAAATCTGGTGACGACAGACAGGATTCCGCTCAGTTTGAACCTGGGGTTGGAGGTTTCAACTTCCAATCTGTGACTAAAATGAGGCCGAACGCATCCGTCCGTGAAGCTGAGATGGCTAATCAGCATAATCGAGAACTTTCACAGTTACGAGCAGAGGCACGGACTCAAATCCAAACGGAACAAGCTCAGATTCAGGAGCTGCAAGCTCGACTCCAAGCTCAGATTGACAGAGAGGCTGAGAATAAGCGGTAGTATGAAGAAGCTCTTCGTGTTCCTACAACCTTGCCTCCCCAACCTCGATCACAAGCTGGGCAGTCCCCGAAACAATCAGAACTGGGATTGCTGGAACGACTAGCTTCGCAACCTGCTGCAGAATAAACTCAACGACGTCAGGAAGATGAAGCGCGTGCCCAGTACTTGCTGTCCGTGCAAAAGGATCTTGAGAATGCTGAGCAACGCGCGAGACAAGCTGAAACCAACTCTGAGAATAAGGCATCCCAGTTTACAGCCCAGTATCAGTCGGAGTTACTGCAGTTGAAGGAACAATACGCCCGAGACTAAGAGAAGTCACAGCGTGCTATCCGAGAGCAAGAAGAAAAGATTCGACGCTTTCGGTCTGCACAGCAGGAGCTGCTCCACGTACCCGGTTCTAGTTCTCTTCCATCTGCAACAACTTCAACTCCAGGAAGATCCCAGAGTATCCCGCGATCGTCAACGGATCCACCAGCTATTCAACTGGCGAATTTGACACGTGTGGTCGAACATCTGGTGAGCAGTCAGCAGAGCAACCCGAAGCCAACCGAGACAACGAAATCAGATAATTCTCGGAGCGAATCTCAGTCGAAGAACCAAACGTCCATGGCGTCGGTACCAACCAAGAGAAAAAGCCGCAATACGCGATCCTCGAAGTCAGGTGGGCCTGATGGTGGTAGCGATCCTGAGTCAAGTGACTCTAGTTCCAGTGATTCGTCTCAAGGTGATCTTGAATGTCAGTTTGGTGCTATAGCTCAAGCTAGGGGAACCGATGCTGCGGCTAGTACTCGTGTTGTGGTTCAAGCAATGATCCCGCATGATGCTTTGGAAAAATTCGATGAGCGCAAGCCTCTGGAAGATCGAGTCAACTGGTGGGAACGCTTCATGTACTATGCAACCATGGCACCGTGGGATGAGAAGACTCGGGTTGTCCAGCTTCGGATGAGACTCAGCGGTGCCCTGACACATAGGTGCACTCAACTCCCAGATCCTGTTCGCTCAGACTGGAAGAATTATTCTCATGTCTTCAAGAAGGAATGGTGTCGTGCCGTTGTGTCACGTGCTGAGAAGTATTACGCTATGGGAACACGCGACCAGGAGACTCCCAGACTGTTTTTGTACCGGTTGAACCGAGCAGCTAAGAAAGCTGGGATCGCCTATGAAAAGCCAACAACTGAGAGAGAAGCACACATTCGGCGTTTTATCAAAGCATTAGGGGAAACCAAGTTGAAGACCACCCTGCAAGGCCAGAGGTTTGACACGATGAAAGAATTGGAAGACACTTTGAAGCGCATTCAAGCTCTACACCAAGATAAAAGCACTGAGAACCGGGATTACCGGAAAAAGCGTCGTCCCGCTCAGAACTTGAAATTTGGGAGGTTCAAGCCCCCTCAGCGGCGAGCTGAAGGGCGAGCTTCCGTGGCGGATGGAACTGAAGAAGAACTAGAGTCGGGGCGACACGCTCATTTCAAAGAAAACTCTGTTCCCAGCGCTAACGAGATCTCAGACGCTAGTCCCAGTGCCGCTCAAACTAATTCTGGCATCCCAGGGTTGACTTCGTTATCTTGTGCCGATTCGCCAGATCCCAGTATCGTGCAGTTGCCTTCTGATGAAGAGATATTCCGGCTTGCTGAGAGGTTAGCCTGGAAACCAAGACCAGGAACTCAGCCGTTTGACGAAAACCAATTCCAGCAGCCAGCAAACAGATGTGATCATTGTGGTAGCAGTCGGCATTCAACTGACAAGTGCTGGAGCGGATTGATTTGTGGACGGTTGTCACGAAGAGGGTCACCCAACGCAAGTATTGCAGACGTCAACCTTGCTCCAAGTGTGGTGATTTTCATCGTCGTGGCTTGTGTTACATGTGGTCGACCTTGAAGGCAGTGCGTGAATGGATCCGCGCTGGAGGTTCTATTGAGGGCCTTGATCCGGGAATCATCCAGCTGTTAGCTGAACGTCCGGATCCCGGAACGCCGTTAAACCACTAGGCTCGCTGGTTCGGGAACCAGTGCGTGACGAGCCGAAGTCCCAAGCGTATTGCGCTTTTGCATATGTGGGCTCAGCCCTTCCATGTTGGCGCAGGGATAATCCCAAATGTATATCATCATTTGATCAAGCCAGTGTTTATTCCGTTGACTCTGAGACCAAATCCTGCGACCCAGAAACTGAGTTTGAGGAATTCGAATTTGCTCTGGTTCGTGGTGAACGGTATGGATGGTGGAGTAACCACACTCTGATCGACGAAAAACGAGCAAAGGCGATGGTACATGGAGCCATATTCAATCATCGAATTCAGATTCTCATGGATTCTGAAGCGACCACAAGCATTATGAGCCTAGATCTTGCACGCAGATTGAATCTCAAGCTGAGAAGTGGTTATAACCTCCGTGTGATTGGAATGGGGGATGTTTCGACATATATGACAGCACAGACGAAGATCAAGCTGACTCTGGGAACCCGAGTTGTGTATGCAATGGACATCTGGGTTGGTAATATCGGTGATGGAATGGATTGTCTTCTGGGAATGGATTTCATGATCGCAGCCGGCGTTCGGTTGTGCGCTCGAGAAGGAATCGTTCGACTCCCGGATGAAGAATCTTTGATGTTGGTTAGAGGGCCTGAAGTGGACCATGTCGGTCTGGAACTCTGGACCTCGCCTTCTGAAGCTCAACATCTTCAGCCTGGAGATTCCTGTGTGGTTCCTATCAAGTACGCTCAAGCTAACCCAGAAAACACAGTAGTGTGGGCCGGCCATGGCAAGCAATGGGTCACTCAAATTATGTACGGGTCTAGGAGGCACCCCAAAGCAGTCAAGGTGGTGACCATTTCGGATCGTCCGGTTGAACCACGAACAACCGTGGCCTGCCTGGTGGAAAGAGAATATTTACCCAGACTAGATGGATTTGTGCGACCAAGCTCGAAGAAATATCGAGAGTGGGGGCAACTTATCTTTGAATCTGAGTCGTCTCTGGAGTTCCGAAAACGGGAAGAATTCGTTGCGAGACAAGCCGAGATGAAGGCACCTCCGGCCGTAGCGAAACGAGCATATCCTTGACCAAAACAATTGTGTCTGAAGAAACCCATCCCAGTTCACAAAGATGAATCCAAATCTGCACAACGTTTCGGAACTCAAGGTGCGATTACTTATGTTGTGCAGACGAACGCCGACCCACTACACTTGTCTCCAAGTCCCAGTCAAAGAGAAGCATCCCGGATTCGGCCGCCTCTTCCACCTGAAACTGAGGAACCCAAGAAAGACAACTTGGTTGAGCCCTCAGTTGTGGTAGCGTCCAAAACACAGAGTGTTCCGATGGCTGTAACCGGAGGTGGAGGTAATGCCGAGGGTGCCAGACTCGAATTGGAGCGCGTTTTCAAGAAGTCACCTACGGCTAGGTGATAAAAGTCACCTACGGCTTTTGTAGCTGACCCTGTCTCTCGTTTGACTAATGCTCTGGCCGTCTGTATGCGAATTGAGGTTGATTTCTCTCGGATGGCGAAGATGGCTCGATATATAAACACGAATGCAGTGAACTGTTAACCGACCTCCGGAATCAGCTAGCGGTCCTCCCTGAGTTACGTGATTTGAGTCCTATCGCATACCTTTCTCAGCCAATGTTGGTGAACCTGGTCAAACGACTGAGAAAATGGAATCCCAGATTCGGAATATTCTGGAACGTCACCATTCCAGTTTGCTGGGATATGGTAATGTAGTTCCAGCTCCAGCACGTGGTATAGTCTGTGACCTAGACGTGGTGGACGCTAAACCAATAGCACAGCGATCCAGACCAATACGACCGCAATATCTCCAGAAGGTGTATGAACTGCTTAAGAAGCTTTTGGAGACAAAGGTGATCGAGTATTCGGACTCCGAGTGGGCTTCCCCGATTGTCATCGTGATGAAGAAAAACGGAGTTGATTTTCGACTCTGTATTGACTACCGCTTGGTGAACCAGCTAATCAAGCTCATACACTACCCTCCACCTTTGATCGACGACCTGCTGAATGGGTTCGAGAGTGCCATGTGGTTTCTGAGTCTTGATATGGCGAGTGGTTTCTGGGCTGTCCCTATGACTATCAGGGCGAGACACATTTCGGCTTTTATTTGTCCGCTTGGTCATTTCCAGTGGACCCGAATGCCGTTTGGTCTGAAAAACGCACCGCTGATCTATCAGCAGATGCTGGATAATTGTCTTTGGGGGTTCGTCCGACTCCCAGCTTTTGAAGAATCACAGGAGATCGTGATGACCTGGAATATCTGGGAATCACAGTTGACAACTCGCACTCTGGTGATAATATGCCGGTGTTAGGTGAAACGTTGACGGTGTTCCGCAGGAATATCCCAGCTCCACCACAGCTCGATCCATCGGACGCCTTCCAAAAATGACATAAAGTCGCCTTAAACCGTTTCCCTAAATTCGTGTCTAAATATAAAATGTGTAGAGGTCGGTATACGTCAGAGGTTGACTGATATGCCACCTCGGTTGCTGAATAAGGGTGTGACATAATTAAATCAAGATTAAATTTATGCAGTTGCACAATCGGAGGAAAATGTGACCTTCGTTTACTCAGACGTAATTATCGTCTTAATAAATATAAGTTTTCTTAAATTTACGTGTGCGGGCTCTTATGCTATTTTTGAAAGGCGTCCATTGCTCAAGCGAAGCTCTTATATCGACGATATCGCATACGGCGCTGAAACCTGGGATCAACTGTGTTCAGATCTGGATGCTCTGTTATACCGATTACGTTATTGGGGGATTTCTGTGAGTCTACCGAAGAGTGAATTCGGCAAGAAAACAATTTCGTACTTCTCACATGAAATCGGGTCTGAGGGAATCCGAGCGAAGCCGAAGATTGCCAAAGGTGTCATGAGTTTGCCGTTCCCATCGAGCTTGAAGGGTGTGCAATCATTTCTGGGAAGCCTCAATTACTACAATAAGTTCATTGAGGACCTCCCCGTTGTGGCATCAGTGTTGTACGGGTTAACCGACGAACAGATCCGAAAAGGCAAAAACTTGGAATCAGCTAAAGAAGCTTTTGAGATTCTCAAGCGGAAGATCGTTTCTACACCCCTCTTGAAGCATCCGGACATGGAGAAACCGTTTGTGATCATCATCCATGCGAATCCTCGGGCGGTCAGCGCTGTTTTGGGACAGTGGCCTAAGTGGGCTACACGGTTATCACCATGGCCATTGGAAATTCAATAGAGCGAGATGAAGACGACTTAGCTGCAATCCTGGGAGCAGGAATCACCCCACGTGACGAGCTTGATAAGATCACAGAAAACCTGATACCAGCCAAAGGTCGAGTTCTCCGAGCTCCACCAATTAGTCTGGAGATCCTTTAAGCTAACTACGACGGTTGGCTAATGCGTTTTGATGGAGCTGCTAATCGCTCGGATCATTATGGCAGTTCTGGATGCGTCTTATGGAAGCTTCCATCCTGTGACGTGATTGAGGCTAAAGGAGTTTACTTTGAGAACGTCACAGTGAACGAAGCCGAGTATCATGGACTTATCGAAGGATATAGGATGGCATTGGCTCGGGGAATTACAGATCTCGTGATTGTCGGCGATTCTCGGATTGCCGTGGAACAGGCTCAAGGGGCCATCCAGTGTTTAACACCGAGATTGCAGTTGCTGCTCAACGAATTTGATTCACTTCGTCAAAAGTTTCATTCTGTGAAATTGGTTCACGTTAAACGAGAATTCAGCGCTGCTGCTGAATATCTAACATCAAAGACGTTGCTGATGCGCCAGTCCATACGGATTGATGATCTGGTCGAACTGGCTAAGCTTAAACAACTGAGTCGGATCCCGGAGAAGATCTTAAAGTCAGATGAGTCTACCCCCGCTGAGTCTAGGACTGAACGAGAATCCGCGCCTGAAGCCAGCAACCTAGATGTGCCAGAACCAGTGTCCCTGACTGAAGTCTCTGATCCACTTACTCCCGAAGCAAACGTGTTTGTTATGACTCGACATCAGACCCGAGTTAGAGATGCTCAAGAAGAAAAGGTTGATCTACGAAGTCGGACGCAAGGTTGACTCTACGAAGTCGGACGCCGCAACATATCCTGGATCACAGTGTATCGAGTTTGTACCGGAAAACGCAACTCCAACAGCTGCAATTGCAGAACGATGGAGGCGTATTTTAGCACAGCAAAAGGCTGAACCATGGACGCGAAGACTCCAAGATTACCTTCATTAAGATCTGCAATCGCTATCGACAAAAGAGGCTGAAAAAGTTGCTAAGGTTGCTGGTGATTATGTGTTTGATTCAAGAGGGGTGCTCTATTATCTGAGCCGCCCGACTCCGAGTCGGCCACGAGCTGCTGCTGGGAATCTGAGGTTGGTAGTTCAGTTATCGCTTCGTGAAGATTTATTGCATCTCACTCATGAAGAGTTTCAAGGAGCGCATCAAGGGATCACCCGGATATTTGAGCAGCTACGTCTAGAGTATTACTGGCCTGGGATGTATGCAGATGTTCAACGATTTGTCAAGGAGTGTCTGGACTGTGTCACTGCAAAGGGAGCACCACCAAATCCTGGATCATCGCCTGGGAATCTCTTGGCGACCAAACCTTTTGAGGTGGTGTCAATGGATTTTGTCACGAATTTGCCGTAGTCCGATCGAGGCAACGTTTTCTTGTTGTTGTTCCAGTGTGCTTTCTCTGGTTTCATAATGTGCAAACCTATGGGGTCGACCACAGCTCAAGAAGTTGCAGCAGTGTGGCGAGGCGGCTCAGAATTCACGGATGAACGTTGAACTCCGGTCGCACAGCTCAGACTTGGACCTTCAGAGTCTCAGCTAATTCAAGCTGAGACCTTCTTGTTTAGATATTGGGCTGAGCGAGGCGTGTGCAACCTCACTTGCAATCCCTTGAAGGTTCTTCCTAGCGATCCGCTTTGGGCCCAGACGTGTGTCGATCACAGCAACTTCACTCCACTTCAGCTGTCTCCAAATGTCTCCAGACGAAACTTAAGTTCTCCGCTTGACAGGTCCTGCCTCGCACGTGTCCTCAGAATCCGAATGCCCCGGTTTTTCTTGAATGTAGACACAACACTCCACACACTTGTCCTCTTCCTCGTCGACGACCTTGGGCTAAGGCCGTACAGCGTCCACGTTCCTCCTTCCAACTCCAGCTGAGAGTCCGCTTGCGGTCTTATTATTTATTTGAGCCTAGACCAGGCTCGGAACAGCTTCTCCTTTCTTCTCTCGGGTCAAGCAACGACTCGGCTGAAGTTATTCGGCTTGGGATAAGCCTGTCCTGAATCCAAAGTACTTCACAACTTTGGGACTTCCGCGCACCACGCCTCAAATATCAGGCGAACTGTACTTGTAGTCAATACACACACTAAGGCTACCAAATGTCCTCAGAATATACACAGACCACACTAACTTCCTCAGAATATGAAACGCACGTCAGGTAAGCTAGCGTACGGGTATATGAAATAGCCAAGACAACCCCGCCACCCGAGTTAAGCTGCTTGGACTAAGTGAGGGCTGAATTGATTCGGATATCCTCCTCGACACCCTTTGACACAAGTAAAACACAACCGCTTGCGTCCTTCAGGGCAAATTGAACTCTGATTGATAAAACAAACACATGCAAGGCAATGACCTACCAAGTGGAGGCACAACCTCCTTCTGGCTACACCTACAAGAGCTGAAACGACCGATCCTGTGGGTTGTGGCTAGACTGCTTCGATGATAAAAGCTGATAACCTGATTGGCTGAAAGTCCGGAACGCATTCACCTCTCACCAAGTTTTAACCAAGCTCAGCCGCCGATTGGTCAGGTCTTGGGTTCACTTATTTACTCCACCCGTGATTACTCTGAAGATACCATTTTTTGCGACCCTTGAGCAGCGACCCTCCACGTGAAATCACCGCGACTCTTCACCATCTCAAAAGATCTCATCTGCAACTCAGACTCTGAGACTCCGAACTTCAGAGGTCTCAGCCAGACATTATCAAAGCTCAGGATGAGCTCATTTCCACGATCACCGTCCAAAGTTGAAATCCGTACGGACTTCGCTGAGCATTGTGATACTTCAGATCAGCTTAGTTCGGCTCAGCAAGTTTCCACTGAGACTAGTAGTCTCAGCTTTTCGCTCAGCATTCTCAGCTGAAATCATCCTCAGCTGAGACTCCACATCTGAGACCACCCCTTCTCAGCTTTCAACCCAGCTCTTCTTATCCAGAAACTGGTCAGTGCTTGAAGTCCACTAATTTCAACCAATCATCTGGGACGAGAGTCAATCTCAGTCAGCCAGATAACGGGTTCACCAGAAAAGCTGAGCGGACATCGTCACAACCGTCCATTGTGAGGGGTGAGTCCAAAGAGATCCATCGCGAGGTGGGCATCTTTGGTTGTGAGAACTGAGGCCTGCGATTGCCACGTCCTGTCCCCGCCGAATTTTGCCAAATCTGTGGTCTGTTGTCCCGACCCATTTGAGAATTTCTCTGGCCGAGAACAACCGTCGCCTTCGGCTCATTCGCGTACTTCAGCGACGCATGGTCTTCGAGAGTTCCCAACACGCGCCATCAGGCTCACCGCAAGGCACCGACAGCCGTCCACCTGCGTCACAGAGCACACCTACACCACCCTCGGGCGGCGGAGACGCGCACGGGCTCCACCATCCTGCCCGCGTCGTCTGTGATCGGCAGCAGCTGCTCCCCGGCTCCCAGTGGCGATCCGTCAAGCACTAGCGGCTCCCAAGTTCCTGCAAGCGTCATCCTCGGAGCTAGTAGCCTGACGGCGGCCATCAGTACGCCACTGGCAGCTTCTAGTTCTCCGGTGATCGATGCAGCAGCAACTCACACATCTCGTACGCCCAATCCGAACTTGCCAGGGCAACAACCTCCGCTGGTGTCTTTTGGCAGGACTTCAGCAGCCATAGGACTTCGCAATTTGTCTGTCAGTGGTCGCCATGCGGCTGCGTCACCATCGCCATTCGTCTGGGGCTTGCACTATAGCGTTACGCCTCCTTCGGACATCATCTTACCGGCCACCATCGATGACGTGCGCCAAAAACAAAAGCTCGGTCCTTGCTGTGATGGTCGGTGTCGTGCTGAGCCCCTGCCAGACTTCATCGATTCGGAGTTAATGGCTTTGAGCACGATCAACCACAGCACCTCGCTCAAGCAAGTCGTTCGAGCTGCTGTGTTCGACCTCAACGAGTTCTCTAACGTTCGAGTCCACATTGGCTTCGAACGCAAGATGATTTCGCTGGCTTAGTACTATGACATCAAGAACTTGGCTTTATAGGTTGTGAACACAGCTCAGTGCCTGAGAAGTGCTTTCGACTTCATCGATCGGCTCGAGCGAGAGGCCGCACAAGGCTCTACTTCAGCTCCACTAGCTCGTGAGATTGCTGAAAAAGACAACTTAGCCACATACGTGTTTCAGCTGAAGTGTGATCTCGATCAAGCAAAGGAGACTTGGCAGCAGCTCAGACTTCGCCTCCAGCAACGGCTTCCAGAGCCAGCTCAGCTGAGATATCGCCTAAACGCTGAACTTCAGCGAGTTGCGGGACATCGCACCTGTGTTTTAGCTCAGTGTGTTTATCTTCAGCAGGAGCGGAGAGACGCCAACGCTCAGCTTTCCGCTTCCGAAGCCAGGTTGACTGTGAAGGCTGGGTCGTCAGTAGAGGATCTAAATAATTTCCTCGGTGACAACAGCAAGCTGATCGAAAACTGGAAGCGTTTGCTGGAACTCGCTCAGCTTTGGCAAGAAGGCAAGCCTGTGTCCAGCCACTTACAGATGTCTCTGTAAGTGGTGGCTCGAGATGAAGTTTCAGATGACTGTGGTCGATACCAGCGTCAGAAGCCCATGACTGAGTCGCAGTCAGGCACGCCTCCACTGTCGGCTCGCAGTTCCATACCTTCGCCCAGCTCGTCCGCCAAGGCTCGTGTCCCTCTTGGTGGTTCAGCTATGACTACTCCGCCTTCAGGCAAGAAGAAAATTTATCGGCCCCAACGGTTGGACTCGTCTTGAAGTCATACACCGCTAGGTTCAGGAAAGTCAAAAGCAGCTTCCTCAGCGGACCCAGAAGCCATTGACCTGACGAGTTCGACTCCAAACACTCCTCCCTCAGCTCAAGTCATGCCGCATTCCCAGCGGCTCCAGCTGCGGACAGGTCCGACCAAGTACACACCTCAGAAAATCAATACCCGAACTGTTGGGAAGGCTCGAGTTGCTACGTCGATTACCAAGCAGGCACTTCCAGCACCGTACCTCTGGGATGATGTTCGAGCTGACGTTCGTGAGTTGCTCTATTTTAGCATTCCGTTCTGGAGTGCTATCACAGAAGCTGGGAAATACCAGGTCCTTCACGATCAGTTCAAGCAAAAGGTGCTGGTCAAGATGTTGGTCTCAGCAATCTATTGGTCAGCGCTGGATCGTGCGCCTTGGATGAAGTATGTCCCTGGCAAGTATTATCAGCTTGCTGTTGATCAAGTGCAAGATCCAGTTTTGGACTACGTCCTGAGCCTTGAAATCGACTGCCCAAGCGTCCCCCGCCACCAATGTCCAGCTCAAGCTCAGATTCGTCTGTCCACTTGAGTTCTAATGAAGATGACGATGGCAGTGATGAGTTCAGTGGTCCGAGTTACCTCAGCAAGGCTTTCAAGGGTTCAGCTCAGAGTCGATCTCAGCGTCGAGGTTTAGGCAACAAACATTCTCGGGGTTCAGCTTCTTCGGCCAAAACCACCAGCAACAAAGCTCATAAGAGCTCAGCCAACTCCTAGGCAGCTGGTTCTTCAAATAGACGCAAGACTATGCCTGATCCTGCAGATGACGATAGTATCATCGAGCGACCTCGGCGTGGCAGCTGGTTCCACAAAGGCATCAAGGTCCAGGAAATGCCCAAGCAGACGCATGGGTTCCCAAATTACATGCCGGTGAAGTCGCTATTGCGGCATCATCACCTTCGATGGAGACCTCTCGACTACTGGCGCCTTCTTTTGACTTGCCCGTGGGATGACATGTGGAAGGATCGAGTGATAACTCTCATTTTTTCCAGTACGATGATCTGACTCCAGCCATGATTCGGATGTTAATCAAGATCCTGAATTTCATGAGCTTGTGGAGGCGAGAATACTGGGAGAGCCTTCGCTGGGTGCCCATCGACATCAACTTTGATTACCAAGCGACCAAGGAACTTCAGCAGATTCCTGAGCTGGCTGAGCTCTATCGTGACTGCAAAGAGCGTCACACCGACTATGAAGCTCGGCGTCAAGAACTGCTGAACGAATTGGAGCGGACACCGGTTACCATGACGATATCTGGTTCGAGCCAGGAATTTGGGCGTCACCGAAGGCACCATGCTATTGGATTCTCCGCGACCCTGAGCTCGGCATCTCGCTGCCCGATCAACTTTCAGCTCTCGGTCACGCAGAACCAGTGCATACGCAGTGGGCGACTCGTGCGTCGGATGACGCATTTCTTAGCATCGCTCCTTCTTCAGATGAGTTTTATGAATCCAAACTTCCACTTCACTTCACCCATTTGCCAAACACTTCGAGATTCAACTATACAAACATCACACAGACTTATAGAACTTATATCTGAGTCTCCACCTATTGAGCACTAGGCTCAGGTGGTTCATCCCCAGATTACATAGCTCTAAAACGTGCCTGCGCACGTGCACTCTTGTTGAATTCGTACAGCAGTGCTCCAAATTTAATTGAGTGACTGGAAGCCATTCAGGTTCGGGATATCCGTTCCATTTGACCTGATATTCACGAACTCGTCGAGAAGTTCGAGTACGCTTCACCCAGCGAACATCTAAAATTGCCTCAACCTCGTAAATGTTTTTATTTTCATCAGACTCAGAAACATCCTCAGGCAACAAGGCAGCATCAAAATCATCTGAGACTTGAATTTCTTTAGTTGTCCGATCAGGGAACAGGACACGCGGCTTGAGTCTGCTCACTTGCACCCAAGGGTACAGCTTGTAACCTGAGCCCTCAATTTTCAGCTTACATCGGAAATCGTCAGATTTTTCGATGATTCGGAAAGTCCCATGCGAAAGACGAGCGAACTTCTTGGTCAATCCAGGATGAACTCGTGCACGGTATAGCCACACAGCGTCACCGACTTCAAAACCACTTCTAAGCCTGTCAGATAACTCTTTCCAAATCTTGGTCTGAGCTTCTGAGCGCTTTTCTTTGGGTTGAGCATTGAGATCCTTGGCCTGACGTTGCACCTTGCGTCACCATTCATAAGCAGTTTTCTGATCCAGTCCAGTCGGCGACGGGCCCAACATAGCTGAGACTGTACTCTGACGATCATGAGATGAAAACGAGTGTCTAGGCGAGTAACATCGAAAAACGTGTTCAAAGCCCACATCAATTTCTCGACTTGGTCGTCCCAGTCACTCTGATCAGGTTCCGAAACGTAAGCTCGGATAGCTCGAATCACAATTTGCACCGATTTCTCTTGTTGACCATTAGCTTGGGGTCTATAAGAAAGAGTGGCTCGCTGCCGACTCCCCAGCATTTATTTACTTAACATGAGTGAATACTTCGCTCTCAAATCTGGGATCACGATCATGTCTTAGCATCTCACTGGCACCAAATCTCTGAAAGACACATTCCATGTAAGCTTCTGCAACTTCTTGAGCTGTGGTCGACCCCATAGGTTTGCACATTATGAAACCAGAGAAAGCACACTGGAACAACAACAAGAAAACGTTGCCTCGATCGGACTTCGGCAAATTCGTGACAAAATCCATTGACACCACCTCAAAAGGTTTGGTCGCCAAGAGATTCCCAGGCGATGATCCAGGATTTGGTGGTGCTCCCTTTGCAGTGACACAGTCCAGACACTCCTTGACAAATCGTTGAACATCTGCATACATCCCAGGCCAGTAATACTCTAGACGTAGCTGTTCAAATATCCGGGCGATCCCTTGATGCGCTCCTTGAAACTCTTCATGAGTGAGATGCAATAAATCTTCACGAAGCGATAACTGAACTACCAACCTCAGATTCCCAGCAGCAGCTCGTGGCCGACTCGGAGTCGGGCGGCTCAGATAATAGAGCACCCCTCTTGAATCAAACACATAATCACCAGCAACCTTAGCAACTTTTTCAGCCTCTTTTGTCGATAGCGATTGCAGATCTTAATGAAGGTAATCTTGGAGTCTTCGCGTCCATGGTTCAGCCTTTTGCTGTGCTAAAATACGCCTCCATCGTTCTGCAATTGCAGCTGTTGGAGTTGCGTTTTCCGGTACAAACTCGATACACTGTGATCCAGGATATGTTGCGGCGTCCGACTTCGTAGATTCAACCTTTTCTTCTTGAGCATCTCTAACTCGGGTCTGATGTCGAGTCATAACAAACACGTTTGCTTCGGGAGTAAGTGGATCAGAGACTTCAGTCAGGGACACTGGTTCTGGCACATCTAGGTTGCTGGCTTCAGGCGCGGATTCTCGTTCAGTCCTAGACTCAGCGGGGGTAGACTCATCTGACTTTAAGATCTTCTCCGGGATCCGACTCAGTTGTTTAAGCTTAGCCAGTTCGACCAGATCATCAATCCGTATGGACTGGCGCATCAGCAACGTCTTTGATGTTAGATATTCAGCAGCAGCGCTGAATTCTCGTTTAACGTGAACCAATTTCACAGAATGAAACTTTTGACGAAGTGAATCAAATTCGTTGAGCAGCAACTGCAATCTCGGTGTTAAACACTGGATGACCCCTTGAGCCTGTTCCACGGCAATCCGAGAATCGCCGACAATCACGAGATCTGTAATTCCCCGAGCCAATGCCATCCTATATCCTTCGATAAGTCCATGATACTCGGCTTCGTTCACTGTGACGTTCTCAAAGTAAACTCCTTTAGCCTCAATCACGTCACAGGATGGAAGCTTCCATAAGACGCATCCAGAACTGCCATAATGATCCGAGCGATTAGCAGCTCCATCAAAACGCATTAGCCAACCGTCGTAGTTAGCTTAAAGGATCTCCAGACTAATTGGTGGAGCTCGGAGAACTCGACCTTTGGCTGGTATCAGGTTTTCTGTGATCTTATCAAGCTCGTCACGTGGGGTGATTCCTGCTCCCAGGATTGCAGCTAAGTCGTCTTCATCTCGCTCTATTGAATTTCCAATGGCCATGGTGATAACCGTGTAGCCCACTTAGGCCACTGTCCCAAAACAGCGCTGACCGCCCGAGGATTCGCATGGATGATGATCACAAACGGTTTCTCCATGTCCGGATGCTTCAAGAGGGGTGTAGAAACGATCTTCCGCTTGAGAATCTCAAAAGCTTCTTTATCTGATTCCAAGTTTTTGCCTTTTCGGATCTGTTCGTCGGTTAACTCGTACAACACTGATGCCACAACGGGGAGGTCCTCAATGAACTTATTGTAGTAATTGAGGCTTCCCAGAAATGATTGCACACCCTTCAAGCTCGATGGGAACGGCAAACTCATGACACCTTTGGCAATCTTCGGCTTCGCTCGGATTCCCTCAGACCCGATTTCATGTGAGAAGTACGAAATTGTTTTCTTGCCGAATTCACTCTTCGGTAGACTCACAGAAATCCCCCAATAACGTAATCGGTATAACAGAGCATCCAGATCTGAACACAGTTGATCCCAGGTTTCAGCGCCGTATGCGATATCGTCGATATAAGAGCTTCGCTTGAGCAATGGACGCCTTTCAAAAATAGCATAAGAGCCCGCACACGTAAATTTAAGAAAACTTATATTTATTAAGACGATAATTACGTCTGAGTAAACGAAGGGTCACATTTTCCTCCGATTGTGCAACTGCATAAATTTAATCTTGATTTAATTATGTCACACCCTTATTCAGCAACCGAGGTGGCATATCAGTCAACCTCTGACGTATACCGACCTCTACACATTTTATATTTAGACACGAATTTAGGGAAACGGTTTAAGGCGACTTTATGTCATTTTTGGAAGGCGTCCGATGGATCGAGCTGTGGTGGAGCTGGGATATTCCTGCGGAACACCGTCAACGTTTCACCTAACACCGGCATATTATCACCAGAGTGCGAGTTGTCAACTGTGATTCCCAGATATTCCAGGTCATCACGATCTCCTGTGATTCTTCAAAAGCTGGGAGTCGGACGAACCCCCAAAGACAATTATCCAGCATCTGCTGATAGATCAGCGGTGCGTTTTTCAGACCAAACGGCATTCGGGTCCACTGGAAATGACCAAGCGGACAAATAAAAGCCGAAATGTGTCTCGCCCTGATAGTCATAGGGACAGCCCAGAAACCACTCGCCATATCAAGACTCAGAAACCACATGGCACTCTCGAACCCATTCAGCAGGTCGTCGATCAAAGGTGGAGGGTAGTGTATGAGCTTGATTAGCTGGTTCACCAAGCGGTAGTCAATACAGAGTCGAAAATCAACTCCGTTTTTCTTCATCACGATGACAATCGGGGAAGCCCACTCGGAGTCCGAATACTCGATCACCTTTGTCTCCAAAAGCTTCTTAAGCAGTTCATACACCTTCTGGAGATATTGCGGTCGTATTGGTCTGGATCGCTGTGCTATTGGTTTAGCGTCCACCACGTCTAGGTCACAGACTATACCACGTGCTGGAGCTGGAACTACATTACCATATCCCAGCAAACTGGAATGGTGACGTTCCAGAATATTCCGAATCTGGGATTCCATTTTCTCAGTCGTTTGACCAGGTTCACCAACATTGGCTGAGAAAGGTATGCGATAGGACTCAAATCACGTAACTCAGGGAGGACCGCTAGCTGATTCCGGAGGTCGGTTAACAGTTCACTGCATTCGTGTTTATATATCGAGCCATCTTCGCCATCCGAGAGAAATCAACCTCAATTCGCATACAGACGGCCAGAGCATTAGTCAAACGAGAGACAGGGTCAGCTACAAAAGCCGTAGGTGACTTTTATCACCTAGCCGTAGGTGACTTCTTGAAAACGCGCTCCAATTCGAGTCTGGCACCCTCGGCATTACCTCCACCTCCGGTTACAGCCATCGGAACACTCTGTGTTTTGGACGCTACCACAACTGAGGGCTCAACCAAGTTGTCTTTCTTGGGTTCCTCAGTTTCAGGTGGAAGAGGCGGCCGAATCCGGGATGCTTCTCTTTGACTGGGACTTGGAGACAAGTGTAGTGGGTCGGCGTTCGTCTGCACAACATAAGTAATCGCACCTTGAGTTCCGAAACGTTGTGCAGATTTGGATTCATCTTTGTGAACTGGGATGGGTTTCTTCAGACACAATTGTTTTGGTCAAGGATATGCTCGTTTCGCTACGGCCGGAGGTGCCTTCATCTCGGCTTGTCTCGCAACGAATTCTTCCCGTTTTCGGAACTCCAGAGACGACTCAGATTCAAAGATAAGTTGCCCCCACTCTCGATATTTCTTCGAGCTTGGTCGCACAAATCCATCTAGTCTGGGTAAATATTCTCTTTCCACCAGGCAGGCCACGGTTGTTCGTGGTTCAACCGGACGATCCGAAATGGTCACCACCTTGACTGCTTTGGGGTGCCTCCTAGACCCGTACATAATTTGAGTGACCCATTGCTTGCCATGGCCGGCCCACACTACTGTGTTTCTGGGTTAGCTTGAGCGTACTTGATAGGAACCACACAGGAATCTCCAGGCTGAAGATGTTGAGCTTCAGAAGGCGAGGTCCAGAGTTCCAGACCGACATGGTCCACTTCAGGCCCTCTAACCAACATCAAAGATTCTTCATCCGGGAGTCGAACGATTCCTTCTCGAGCGCACAACCGAACGCCGGCTGCGATCATGAAATCCATTCCCAGAAGACAATCCATTCCATCACCGATATTACCAACCCAGATGTCCATTGCATACACAACTCGGGTTCCCAGAGTCAGCTTGATCTTCGTCTGTGCTGTCATATATGTCGAAACATCCCCCATTCCAATCACACGGAGGTTATAACCACTTCTCAGCTTGAGATTCAATCTGCGTGCAAGATCTAGGCTCATAATGCTTGTGGTCGCTTCAGAATCCATGAGAATCTGAATTCGATGATTGAATATGGCTCCATGTACCATCGCCTTTGCTCGTTTTTCGTCGATCAGAGTGTGGTTACTCCACCATCCATACCGTTCACCACGAACCAGAGCAAATTCGAATTCCTCAAACTCAGTTTCTGGGTCGCAGGATTTGGTCTCAGAGTCAACGGAATAAACACTGGCTTGATCAAATGATGATATACATTTGGGATTATCCCTGCGCCAACATGGAAGGGCTGAGCCCACATATGCAAAAGCGCAATACGCTTGGGACTTCGGCTCGTCACGCACTGGTTCCCGAACCAGCGAGCCTAGTGGTTTAACGGCGTTCCGGGATCCGGACGTTCAGCTAACAGCTGGATGATTCCCGGATCAAGGCCCTCAATAGAACCTCCAGCGCGGATCCATTCACGCACTGCCTTCAAGGTCGACCACATGTAACACAAGCCACGACGATGAAAATCACCACACTTGGAGCAAGGTTGACGTCTGCAATACTTGCGTTGGGTGACCCTCTTCGTGACAACGTCCACAAATCAATCCGCTCCAGCACTTGTCAGTTGAATGCCGACTGCTACCACAATGATCACATCTGTTTGCTGGCTGCTGGAATTGGTTTTCGTCAAACGGCTTTCCTGGTCTTGGTTTCCAGGCTAACCTCTCAGCAAGCCGGAATATCTCTTCATCAGAAGGCAACTGCACGATACTGGGATCTGGCGAATCGGCACAAGATAACGAAGTCAACCCTGGGATGCCAGAATTAGTTTGAGCGGCACTGGGACTAGCGTCTGAGATCTCGTTAGCGCTGGGAACAGAGTTTTCTTTGAAATGAGCGTGTCGCCCCGACTCTAGTTCTTCTTCAGTTCCATCCGCCACGGAAGCTCGCCCTTCAGCTCGCCGCTGAGGGGGCTTGAACCTCCCAAATTTCAAGTTCTGAGCGGGACGACGCTTTTTCCGGTAATCCCGGTTCTCAGTGCTTTTATCTTGGTGTAGAGCTTGAATGCGCTTCAAAGTGTCTTCCAATTCTTTCATCGTGTCAAACCTCTGGCCTTGCAGGGTGGTCTTCAACTTGGTTTCCCCTAATGCTTTGATAAAACGCCGAATGTGTGCTTCTCTCTCAGTTGTTGGCTTTTCATAGGCGATCCCAGCTTTCTTAGCTGCTCGGTTCAACCGGTACAAAAACAGTCTGGGAGTCTCCTGGTCGCGTGTTCCCATAGCGTAATACTTCTCAGCACGTGACACAACGGCACGACACCATTCCTTCTTGAAGACATGAGAATAATTCTTCCAGTCTGAGCGAACAGGATCTGGGAGTTGAGTGCACCTATGTGTCAGGGCACCGCTGAGTCTCATCCGAAGCTGGACAACCCGAGTCTTCTCATCCCACGGTGCCATGGTTGCATAGTACATGAAGCGTTCCCACCAGTTGACTCGATCTTCCAGAGGCTTGCGCTCATCGAATTTTTCCAAAGCATCATGCGGGATCATTGCTTGAACCACAACACGAGTACTAGCCGCAGCATCGGTTCCCCTAGCTTGAGCTATAGCACCAAACTGACATTCAAGATCACCTTGAGACGAATCACTGGAACTAGAGTCACTTGACTCAGGATCGCTACCACCATCAGGCCCACCTGACTTCGAGGATCGCGTATTGCGGCTTTTTCTCTTGGCTGGTACCGACGCCATGGACGTTTGGTTCTTCGACTGAGATTCGCTCCGAGAATTATCTGATTTCGTTGTCTCGGTTGGCTTCGGGTTGCTCTGCTGACTGCTCACCAGATGTTCGACCACACGTGTCAAATTCGCCAGTTGAATAGCTGGTGGATCCGTTGACGATCGCGGGATACTCTGGGATCTTCCTGGAGTTGAAGTTGTTGCAGATGGAAGAGAACTAGAACCGGGTACGTGAAGCAGCTCCTGCTGTGCAGACTGAAAGCGTCGAATCTTTTCTTCTTGCTCTCGGATAGCACGCTGTGACTTCTCTTAGTGTGGAGTAGCGCCCTCGCAGAAATTAATAAAGTCCTTAAGTTCGTCCTCGCACAAACCCGTCGCGTCCTCTTGCGTGGTCGCGTCGGGCGTTTATTCCCGGTTCTTGAGCAGCGTATCTCTGGCTGGAGCGGAGATCGGTGCGGGGGGATGAGCCTGAAGAAGATGACCTTCTCTCTCTCGTCTTCTACGACTTGGACGTCCCGCTCGTGCGCAGTGGCGTCCTTCTTCCCGATGGGCGTGCGGCGAATTCCGGCCGGCGTTTCCTCAGGGTCTTGCGTGGCGTTATCAGGCCGACGCGGTTTGTGTGCGGCGTTGTCGGGCCAGCACGGGTCTTCGTCGGGGCGCGGGTTATCGGGCGCGCCTTGGACGGGATTATTTAAGGTGTCCCTCCTGTCGGGCACGGGGTTGCGGGGTGAGTACCTAACCCACCAAGTGATGGGGGGCCGCGTTATCGGGGCGGCTCGACTTGCCGACGCTTGGTGGTTCCCGTTCCACGGGGGAAGAAGATCTCTTGGGTAGAACGAGGTAGATTTAGGACTGAATATATCCTATCCTATGCCACTAACTGTTGACTAAACCATTGGCGTCGGGTCGTGCCTGGCGCGCTTCTCCATCTTCAACCTGATTTATGATGACCTGATCGTAGATCGGGGTCCCCGTCTGAGTTCCCGATCTGGATCCCAGATCGGGGTTTCCAAATCGGGGTCTAGTTTCCCAATCGGGGTTCCTGATCGGGGTACATAGCCGGGCCACATCCGTCGCTTTCCGAGAATTTCCCGTCTTGGTCGCCGTGCATCCTTCATCGTCTTGTTCGTCGGTCTCGCGCCTTTCCTCGGAGGCCACTTCACCACAACCGTCCCACTGGTGCACGTGAGCACTCCCCAGGTGCGTGCGCTGCAGCAGAACTCGCCTCCGCGTCCTTCCTTTGCCAACTCTGTTCGCTGATCGTGTGTACAGGTCGATCCAAGATGTCGTCGAACGATGACGCCGCGGGGAACTCATCTCCACCGGTCATCAACACTGAAGACCTGACCAGCAGTTCCTGCGACGTCTGTCGACTCGGCTCCGGTCGTCCAGCTTTGACCCCTCCTCCTCGGGTGCAGGTTCCGCCCTCCAGCAGTCGAGTTTCTTCTGTACAGCGCCTCGTGGCCGACGCGAACGTCTTGGCCGCTGACAATCGGGCTCTGCGTGCACGGATCGAAGAGACCACCGCCCTGAACGCCGGTCTCGCCGCCCGTGCTTCCGTGCTCCACGACCGCAACTTGGTTCTGCTCAGGCGCAGCCGCGAGGGTTTCGACATCGGTTTGGTCGCGTTTGACTGGCTTCAACGTCGCGTCGAGGAGCTGGAGTCGGAGAACACCAGGTTGGACGAGCTCGCCGCCGGACTCCAGACGGCTGCATCACAGTCGCGTCATTGGGAGACGCGATTCCGCGTCCTAGAGGCACCGTCGTACGAAGATGCGTGCACCGCCCAAGACACACTCGTCGCCGCGCAATCTCACGCGGCCGGGCTGGAGTTGCAGCTAGCCGCGGGGAACGCGCACATCTCGGATCTGGCGTCTCAGCTGGTTACAGAGCGAGCCCGTGTCGTACAATTGCGGACCCAGCTGGCCCTCTCGGTCTCGCCGCCTATTGTGCCGGTGGTGACGTCTTCACAGGTCGACGCGTCGCACGATCGTCTCGACGACGTCCCAGGGGGGTCAGCGACAGCGCGCGCGGCATTGTCGGCTGCTCAAGACGCTTCGGCCGACCTACAAGCCCAGTTCGCAATTGCATCGCGGGAGCGGGACGACGCCATCCGTGATTCCGAGGGTCTGGGGCGGCAGTGCGTCGTTCTTCGCGGCGAAGTGCGCGCCCTTCGTGATGAGCTCGGCCGGAGTCGTGCTAAAACGGAGTCGGCTCGCCAGTTGAACGAGCCGCTCCAAGATGATCTTCGGCGCGTCAATGCGTTGCTGACTGCCTACGCTGAGGAACGCCAGCGCGATCTGGATCGTACTCGTGATCTAGAGGCTTCTGTTTCCGCTGCAGAGGCTGCACGCGTCGCCGCGCAGGCTGATCAGGCCCGTTCTCAGGCTGCCGAGACTCAGGCCGTCGCTCGCAGCGACCAGTATCGTCGCGGCTGGCTGGATATCCGGCGCTCGGCGGAGCAGGCACGAGAGGCTGGCAATGCTCGTGTCCATCGATTGAGCACTCGCGTGGCTGATCTCGAGGGGCGGTTGGATCGGGCCCGCCGTGACTTGGACGACCGCGCGGCGGCTTGGCACCGCTTGCTGCGTGAAGCCCGACGAGGTCGTGAGACCGCGCGTCGAGTTAACACCGCCTTGTCCGATCGTCTGCTGGCTGTGGTTGACGCTGCAGGCGGCACCATCGCGGTGGACGACTTGGTCCGCTCGATTGAGGCCACTGTGGGTCCCGCGGTGGCTTCCGCCGTTCAGCTTCCTCCTAACGATCCCGATTTACCTCGGGAGGGCGGGGATTGTACGCCACCAGCATCGCCCGCCCCTGCGTCGCCCCTTCCAAGCCCAGGACGAAGTCCAGGACCTTCGTCGCCGCCAAGCCCTCCGTCTTCTCCGGCTGCAGCTTCCTCTGGTGGACCAAGACCTGGGACTCCTTCACATTCGCAAGGCGGCGGGTCGACTCATGGCGGCGGGTCGACTCCGGGACTTGGGACCCCTTCGCCTCGGCGTAGCTCGCGTTCGTCTACGGCAGCCGACACCGCAGCTTCCGACAGCGCTGCTGCTCAGCGCCAGCGACCGGGATCGGCGCTCTCGGACTCTTCGACGGACAGCGTCGCTCGGGCCCGCAGCCGTCGTACCAAGCGTCGTCATGCGTCGCGTTCCAGTTCGTCGACTCGGACATCCCCGACCAGTCGTGGATCGCGGTCGGGCTCCGCCTCGCGGGCGCGTTCTGCGTCCCCTGAGCGATCCGTCAGTCCAGCGCCCTCGAATGGGTCGGGGGGCTCTCCCCATCTCAGGCTGAGGAGTCCAGCGGCGATGGGGATTCGTCATCGTCGTCGTCGACCGGGTCGTCTTCCTCCGACTCAGCCGCCGATGCGGCTCCGGCCCCATTATTTTCGCCCGCCGGCGAGCGACCGACACGTCTGGAGCCGCCGGATCACCGCGCCTTGGCCTCGCTCCCTTCGGCGGTTGCGTTTAACGACCATCTCCGCTCGCCAGGTTCGCCCTCGTCTGCCTCCGTCCGCGTGGATTTATCCCGCCGTGCCGGCGTCTGAACCTCCGTCTTGGGATGCTGCGCTCGTCACGCGCGCGAATGTCGACGCGTTGTACGCCACTCGGCCGTGGCGATACCTGACGCAGCTGGTGCCGTGTTTGACGTTCGCGGCGGATGACGCCTCGTTTGCGCGTTTCGTGGCGCGATATCGCGTCCACCTCGAACACTGGGCCCAAGCCTATTGGGAGTCGTCTCACGAACTCGTCGTGAGTGGCTCTGAGTGGGACGTATGGCGTCGGCAGCGCAATTCCCGTCGCTCTCACGCCAGTGATCATTTCGCCAGCGTGCTGCAGCTTATCGAGGAGCTGTTCCACCGTCGCCTCGCGGACATGGACCTGTTTCTGGACCCGATGGTGCTCCTCTTCTCGCCTAGTCGTTCCGGCGCAGGACGATGGTATCCGGACGCCCAGCACGCGACTTTGCAAGAGGCTCTGGACGCGGTCGACGCACAGGAGCCCTGGCGCCGTTTTTTTTCGTTCTCCGCTGACTGTGGCCGAGATGGACACTGGCGTCCAGTGCACCGTGACGCGCGCGCACCCAGCCTTTCTCCGTCCCCCGTCTCGAGAACAAGTTCATCCAGGAGATCTAGGTCTAGCCGTAGCTCGCCGCAACGTTAATTCCATAATTCACGTTCTTGCATCTGCTTTCGTTTTCTTCCACTTTTTCTTTATGGGACGACGGAGGGTCGTCCCATCTTCGGCAAACAGGCCGGTCCTCCAGACATTCCCTTTTTGATCCCCTCACCCTGGCCATTCCCAGAAATGAGGTTTTCCACCAATCCTCCTGCCGGCAGCCTCCCTGCCGACTTCCGTCGCACCCCTAAGGTGCTCACCCACCTGGCTCCGCCTCACCCGCATTCTCGTGTGACTGCATCACTTCGAACCGGTGGCGTCCCGTGCGCTGTCGCAGGAAGTCGTGTAACAGCCCGCCGCAGTTCAGGTCCAGCTCGTCGACCCAATTCGAGTCCGGGTATCCCTTCCACTTTACTTCGAATTCACGTCGCGCTCGACCATACCTCGTCGCGCGCCCCTCGCGGACGTCCAAGATCTTTTCGACCTCAAAGACGTCCTCGCCTAGATTGCGCGCCTCCCAGCTGTCTTCCGGCAAGAGCTCCTCGTCGAAGTCGAAACGTTCTTCGTCCGGCGCCGTTAGACACACCGCGGGCCTCGACGGGAATTCGCGGACGGGCTTCAGCTTGGAGATGTGGACGACGGGGTACAGCTGGTATGGCGTGCCTTCAGTTTCCAGACGGACGGCGTACGCGCTCACCATGTCCGCGACGCGGAACGGCCCGCGCCACATGTGCGCGAGCTTACGCGCGTAGCCCGGCTTCACCCGATCTAGGTACAGCCATACTCGCGAGCCGATCGCGATCGGATGTTCAGTCGCGACCTCGTTCTGGCGACGGGCTCTAGCTTCAACTGCCTCCTGGACTAACTCAAGCGCTTGTGCTCGTGCCAACTTGTAGTGCCGTTGGATCCGGAATCTCCAGCGCTTTGCCTCTACGTCCCGATGTGACGTGCTCCCGACGGCGAGCGTCGCCTCCAGCGTAGATCGGGGATCCCAGCCGTGGACCAAGAAGAACGGGGTCTCGTCCCGCGTCCGATCGTGAGCCGTGTTGAGCGCGAAGGTAAGTCGCTCCGCGTACTCGTCCCAGTCGCGTTGATCGATGTCCGCGATGTACATCTTGATCGCCCTAGTGATCGTCTGCACCATTCTTTCCGCAGCTCCGTTAGCCTGAGGTCGATATGCAAGCGTGGCCCGCTGTCTCTGACCCATGAGTCGGTTGAACGCTCGGAAGAAATCGGACATGAAGCCCGGCTCACAGTCGTGTCTAATGGCCTCACTCGCACCGAAGCGCCTGAAGACGGCTTCTTCGTACGCTTCTGCCACGGTCTGCGCGTTTCGCGACGCGTTAGCCTTCACAATGACGAATTCAGTGAACAGGTCGACCCACACTTGCAACTCCGTGTTGCCTTTGTACGACGCTGGCAGTGACGGGATGTTTGGCCCGTGGTCGAAACATACATCACACAAAGGAGGAGTGTTAATCGTGATGCCGGGGTAGAAGAACTGCGCCCCGTGACGATGACTCGCGAAATTTACCGTCGTATGCTCGTTGAAAATGTCATCCCTGCTATCAAGGCCAAGTTGGTGTGGCTGAAGGATGCAGCAGAGGGCGTCCCCTAAAGGTGCCAATCGTGGTACAGCAAGACAATGCAAAGCCCCATATTTTGCCCGACGACCCCGTGGTGACAGCAGCGGGTTTGGAGGGAGGCTGGAAAAATCTCTATCAAGGCGCAGCCAGCTCAAAGCCCTGACCTGAACGCATTGGCTTCAATGCCATTCAATCACTCCAGTCGTTCATGGTTCCCCGCAAACCCGAGGACTTGATTCGCGAGGTTGGAGGCGGCAACTCTTTCCCGCTAGCACTTCCACAAGGACCGACTTCTCCACGCAGGCGAGCTGCCTACGTCGCTGCCATGCGACCCAGTTCTCTTCTCGGACATCTACACCAAAGTTGCATCGCACAACACAGCACTCCACACTCCACCTGAGTTGGAGGCTTTCCTTTCGTAACCTGGAAGCTGTTTACTGGTAGCTGCATGTCAAAAGAGAAACCTTCGTACATCTTATACTCGACAAAAAACGAGGCGGAGCGCTCGAGAATTTTTTTCTGAAATGTGCGTTATTTTCTTAGCGGAGGTAGTATTAATAAGTAGTGTATTCAAATGTTTAAGAAGTAATAAATTCCCTGAAGGCACAGAAAGATGCGGAGTGGAAATGTATGCGCTGTAAAGGCGCGCTGTTTTGTTCTAGTTGCAAGAATGCAACGCACAGTGGAGGTGCAGGAGACAGCATAAACCTGTGCACTGGTCTGATTTCCCTCCTTGCGAGCGCTGTGGTAATGGTCCGTAATCAGGGGTCTGAATAAAAAGTTGCAATATAAATAAAATCAGTTTCATCCACTAAAAATACTTATTATTGGAAGAAGTCATATTGCAATTTTTATTATTGCGTCTCAAAGATTTCGACTTCTCAGTTCAATACAAAGATTAAGGCTGTGTTCTCGCTCACCATAATTTTGCCCAAATTATCATTTTTAAAGTGAGCCCATGGATAGCCCGAAGAGATGAACATTTTGAATTGAATACGAGATGTCACTTTACTTCGATCGTGTTCTCGAGAAAACTACAAGAGGTCCTTATTTGTGTTTCCTAAAACGAGGTGACACCTTGCAAAAAGGAACCCGCTCCTTTTTGCTTTCGTTATGGACGACGACGTCATAGAATTTGCGCTAATTGCAGCTTTACTGGCGGCCCAGACTGATAACGACACTACGTCGCGCCAGCAGCAGCATGCCCAAGCTGTCCGAAAGCTTGGGCTCACCACCAGCAGTGGACAGCGCTTTTCGAGGCGATTCATGACTCGCCAAATCGGTTTCTCTTTCGGGACAACTTTCGAATGGATGTGGAAACTTTTGACGCCTTGTTTGAACGATGCCAGCCGCACATTTCTGACACAGTTCGCGACCAACGAGAAGTACTGGGCAGTGGCGCTAAACTGGATCGGCACTTCGACAACGTGCCGCTGGCAAGAGGTCGTCTTTGACCTCGCGTACTTTGCCATACACAAGTACCGATTGCGTGGGGTATACGCGATTGTCCAAGCTCTTCACGATTTGATGAAAGTGCTGGACGAGCTTGGTAGTAGGCGTCGAGCAAGTCAAGCTCTTGACACTTCGTCCATTTGGCACGGTGCGCGGCGGATGCTTGAGCGGCACTCTCGTTGCTGTCAGGGTTCGCCATCGTGTCGATACCTCCTTTGTAGTGCGCACTAGCCCCAAGATCCCTACGATGAAGCACAGTTCCAGCTGATGGAGCTGTGGAGACAGCCAACGCCGAATTTCCCGCTGCCGGCACCTACAGGCAAACAGAAGGAAATCTAGACACGGTCGGCAAGCTATTGCCCAGCCTGTTGGAGAACCTGTTAGAGATGTACTTGTCCTTGCTTGGGAGTGTTGAAAGACGGGTAGACTTTAGCTCAAAAACTTGTATTTATTCTCTTAATGCCCTCTAATAGACCGATGCGCTCAGCCGTTGGCAAAAGGAGAAATGAGCTCCTTTCGCCCCAAAGACCATCATCGCGCAGGTGGTGCTGTCCGCAGGAGGGGCTCCTCTTGCGGACAGAGTTTACTAGTTCTGATTGGATCAATCTTATAGTCTTATGATTGGCTCTCCCAACTCCGGGAGAGCCCCTATTCCCTATTGACAGCTGACACTTTATGAGTCTTTACACAGTGCTGGCTTCCACGCCAGACTGCCTTCTAACATTCCCACTAAGTGTTCACGCTGACACTAGGTTTCTGACTCCGATTTTGCTTCTTAGGATTGCAAACTGTTTAGGAGGAAGAGCCTTTGTCAAAATGTCTGCTGCCATGCTTGCAGTTGGACAGTACTCAACGACTAGGCGACCTTCTTCCATTAAGTCTCTAGTAAACAAAAACTTAATCTGAATGTGCTTACTAGCTTTGTGGTTGCCTGGGTTTTTAGTTATGCTGATAGCTGACCTGCTATCACACCAGACTCGCACGGGCTTCGTTTGATGGAACCCCATTTCCGATAGCAAGTGCCACAACCATTCGCTTTCTTTTGCACCTTCACTCAGCGCGATAAGCTCCGATTCTGCAGTTGAAAGGGAGACGCATCCTTGTTTGCTACTGCACCACGATATACTACAGCCTGCCATCTTAATCACATACCCCGTGATGGATTTACGTTCTTTAGATTGACACGCGAAGCTCGCGTCAGTGTACACTTCGTAAGTCACGTCGATCGATTTCCCATCAAGAAACAGACCGTATGTTGACGTCCCTTTCAAGTATTTTAGCACTCTCCTGGCTGCTTCCCAATGTGTTTTGTTGTAGCATGAAAGATACTTGTTCAACTCCCTTACTGCATTTGCAATATCCGGGCGTATTCCCCGGACTAAATACTGTAGCGACCCTACTAACCCTCTATAGTCCAATTTCTGAGCAGCTATTTGCTCAGAGGTCATCTTAGTTTCGGGCTCTAGCTCAATGCCCGTGACTTGAGGTGCCGCTACTACTGAGCTATCCTCAACATGATACTTTTTCAGTAGCTCTAATATGTACTGATGCTGTGAGACAGACATTGTCTTCTCTGCTCGGTTTCGTCGGACTTCCATCTTTAGGATGTAGTGAATGTCTCCTAAGTCCTTCATCTTGAACCTCATCGATAGTTCTGCTTTGATTTTATTAATCAGACGCATGTTTTTGGATATAATCGTCAGATCATCGACATATACGACAACTATGATCCATTCAACTCCCACTTTTTGTACGTATATACAGAATTCCTTATTGCATTGTACAAAACCCATTCGCGTGAGAAATTGGTGAAACATTTTTTACCAAATTCTAGGCGCCTGCTTCAGACCGTAAATGCTTTTCCGAAGCTCACAGACAAGGCCCTCTTTGCCAGCCGCTCGGTACCCAGGTGGCTGTCGCATATAGATACGAACGTCCCCGTCCATTGACCCGTTTAGAAACGCTGTGTGGACATCCATCTGATGGATGTGGCAATCCAGTATGGTTCCGATCGCTAGGACCTGCCTAGGCGACTCGAACCTAGCCACAGGAGCGTAGACTTCGTCACAATCAACCCCAAACTCTTGGTGGTTCCCTTGTGCAACGAGTCGTGCCTTAAATCGCTCTACAACCCCATTCGCGTGATATTTCACAACTAGGACCCAGTGACATGGTAGTGCCTTTCTACCAGGCGGTAGCTGTATCAGCTTCCACGTGCCGTTGTCTATCAGCGAGTCAAACTCAAGATCCAGTGCCTTTCGCCACTGTTTGCTGTATGGCCCACTCAATGCCTCTTTCAGATTCCGCGGGATCGGTATTTTGTTCTGTGCCACTTCTTCGGTTATGGCCTTATTCAGTTGTGTCTGGTAACACACGTAATCCCCGAATCGGGCCGGTCGTTTGGTCTCACGACGTGGCCGTTTATTTGAGTTAGTAGCTCCCACTGCTTTTCTACCAGCCCTCGTTTCTCTTTAGACGCTTCCACTGGTCGCGCTGACTCTGGTTGCGAATTTGTATCTCCCACTGTTTGAGTAGGACCCTCGATTCCGTTACTTGTAGTCGGAGCCTTGCCAAAGGCACTCATGACGATATCGGCGCTATGCTGTGTGTCGAACATCACATTCCGCGAGTGAATAAACCTGTTGTTGTACACATCGAGCAGCCGGTAACTTTTGTACTCAACAGATACGCCCAAAACTCGGCACTTAATTGCACGAGCTGACAGTTTCTTGTCTTTTCGCTTCTCCTCTGGTACGTGTGCAAAGCACACACTTCACCAAATTTGCAGGTGCCTTACCTCCGGCACTTTGCCATAGACAATTTCATACGGTGTCTTATTGTCCAGTCAGTTCATGGGAGTCCTATTCTGCACGTATGTCATGTACATAAGTGCCTCCGGCCACCAGCGTTCCGGCATGCTCGCGTCTTTCAGCGCGCACCGTACTTTGCTCATTTTGGTCTGGTGATCCCGTTCAGCCGCACCATTTTCTTCTGGGCAGTATGCGTTAGATATTTGAAAGGTAATGCCTTTACCTTTGCAAAAGGTTTTGAACGCCTGGTTCACAAATTCGGTGCCTCCGTCGGATCTTATACGGCAAATTTGAAACTTTCCTTCTCGTTCCAGCTCTAGTAGTAACGTTGTTACTTTGTCATTGACTTCACTTTTGTTGCGAAGGACATAAGTCCATCGCCACGACGATTGGTCATCTATTATACTCAGGAAGCATCTAATTGTTCCTACAGTCCCGTAGACCCCCATTGTTTTCATCGGGCCGTTTGTGTCCATGTGGATTGTACTTATTGGGCGCTCATCTCGAGACCCCTTCATGTTTCTGTAATACATGCGCTTCATTTTCATCTCTGCACATGTTGAGCAGAAGAAATTTACCTTTCTCAGTTTTGCACTCTCTTTATAGGGTATGCCTTTCACAAGCTGGTTACTCATCATATCTATCAGCTTTTCTTTGTTAACGTGTCCTAGTCGCACATGCCATCCTTTCATTAGGCTCTCAATTTTTTCCTAGATTTGGTAGAGCTAGGGGCTTGCAGGGCATCGCTTTGATAGCATTGCACGTGCGCTGCCTTTCCCTAAGTGTGCTAGCCTGCACGTAGTACGCCCCGTTAAAGGCTTTTGCTACAAACACTAATTTGTGCTTCCACAATATATATTTGTATTGTCCGCTGTTACTGGCTATGATTTGATAGCCCCCCCTTTTAATCCAATATTCACTCAAAATATTTGATGTTGCGTGGGGCACTAATGCAATATTCCCAAATTGTATTGACTTAACACCAGTTGGACCCAAAAGTGACAGTTTAACAGTACCAATATGTGTATTCCTCAGTTTAGAGCCTTGTCCAAATGTAAACACGTAGTCTGAGTTGGGCTGCTTGGTCACGAAGACCGACATGCGTCCACTCAATCCGTGCCCGCATCCTGTATCCAAAACCCAACAGTCGTCAGTTAACTCAGTGATCGCTTACAGTAGGAAAGGATACAGTTGACTCACCTTTCCCTCGAAAGCCGCTGCCTTTTCTTCGAGCTCCTCGGCAGCAGACGTGACGGCCACGCTGTTGACTGGCGACACCGATTGGCCGTCGAACTCGTCCATGTCCTCGTCGCTGTCGCTCGGCGCAGGGCTGGACACCACCGGCGAGGCAGGTGTTGACGCTTCTGGCGTCATCGGCATGTCCACGCCCGGTGTGCGCGGCGTCTCATCCGCGATGTTGAGACTCTGCAGAGCCGCAGCGTCCACGGGAATTTCCTTGCGGGCCGCCGGGCGTGCCGGCTGTACCTTCTGCACCCTGGCATGGTCCGTCTTCCGAATCTTCAACGGGCGCGGCTCGCTGTAAATGTTCTTGCGACCGACGCCCGCGGCAATGTCTGCCTTTCGCTTGGGGCAATCCCGCTTGAAGTGCGGCCCAACTCCGTTCATGTCGTTGTGAACGCCATTGCAATAGAAGCAAGCGTTCACACGCTCGTCATCCATGGGCAACGTTGCAGCCTTGCGCTTGCCCGACTTCTTGGATGGCCCTTTCTTGTCAACCGACATGCCCTTGGCCGCATAGTTGACCGGCACTGGCACCGGGGCATGCTGTCCGCCGGTTTTCCCCATCGCTTGGATCTCTGCCCTGCTCTTGTTCCCGAAGATCGCCCTCATTTTCTTCTCCACCTTTTCCTAGGTAAACTCGTCGGGCGTAAACGTCACGCTTGGCCCCCACAGGTGACTCGGCAGCAGAGACAAAACCTTGCCAACCATCAGTTGACTTGGGATGAGGTGCACCCGAAGCATCTCTTGTCCCTGGCGGTTAAGTCGGTTCCGGACCGACCGCAGGCGCTGAAACAGCTCCGCAACACTTTCAAAATCCAGAGACAGGGTAGCCTCGAATTCTTGGATCATGTCCACCATGCCCATGGCATTATTCTGGCCAAAATCAGCCTCAAGTTGCTCAGAACGCCGGCAGGCGTGCTCAGCTGGATCATATAGCCGTGCGGCAGCGTCTGATTGAACAGGTCCCTCAGGTAGGACTCCTGCTCAGTCAGGAATGCTTGTTCCAAGGCGTGCCGACTGCGCTCATCAGCAGTGGCATCCTGCCCTGGCTCTGGGACTTGGACAGGCCGAGTCAGCAAATCATGATAACCGAGACGGGGCGGCTCCCTTTCGGCTTGAAACTCGGTGACGCGGCGGCGATTTGACAAGCTTGTCAGATGCGCCAGCACAGCGTCCCTCCAGCGTTGGAAGTCGTTCGTCTGCCCGTTGAACTTGAGCCCCGAAAACGCTCAGTTGTTGTCCTTGGCCATTGTCGAGCACTCAATACTTGAAATGTTGAAAGGCGGGTAGACTTTAGCTCAAAAACTTGTATTTATTCTCTTAGTGCCCTCTAATAGACCGATGCGCTCAGTCGTTGGCAAAAGGAGAAATGAGCTCCTTTCGCCCCAAAGACCATCATCGCGCGGGTGGTGCTGTCCGCAGGAAGGGCTCCTCTTGCGGACAGAGTTTACTAGTTCTGATTGGATTAATCTTATAGTCTTATGATTGGCTCTCCCAACTCCGGGAGAGCCCCTATTCCCTATTGACAGCTGACACTTTATGAGTCTTTACACAGTGCTGGCTTCTACGCCAGACTGCCTTCTAACAGGGAGGTAGCTTGCTAGCTTCTCTGAGGCGTCCGTTCACGTCTTGGCGGACGCGAGGCTGCGCACCGGAAAGGAAAGCAGGTTGTAAAGTGACTGGTCACTGTTTCGAGTAGATGAGATGACACTCTCAAAATACAGCTCCGGACCTGAATTTTCAATAGGGCCCGAAACTGTCATTATCGCTGTTGTAATTGCATTTTGCATTGGCGTGTTCTCGATCATTCATTTCTATCGAAATGTTCATTTACCTGCAAAATGAAGATTATCGAGCCAAAATGAAGGAGAGAGAACACAGCCTAAGTCAAAAAATGAAACCAATATCACTATTGCCGTATAATTTTTTATTATTGGTAAGATCATATTTTAATTTTTATTACGGTCGATTCGATGTTGCAATTCAATATTGTGTGTTCTACTCACCCGACAGCACCGTAAAACTCCGAATAAGTCCGCAATCGCACTTAGAATGACACATAGTGAGATCAAGCGAATTTTGCATTTTGGGCGATTTGCCGACGATTTTGGTTCGGTCGATTCAACCAATCGACCTTGGAAAGATCCGATTGCCAAATGACTTGAAAACTGTATTGGACGATTTCAACCCAAGTCGACAAACCGATCAGAAAAGGCAAACTTGGACGGAATTTACAATATAATACTGAATTGGAGAAGCCGCCCTGTCCGTAATACAGGTCGATTTTACGTTCAAGTTTACAAGTCTTGGGTAGCACTTCTAGGCAATTATCTTCATTAGCAATACATGTATGGCTAAGCGTGGGTCGTTGTATGAATTATTAGTGCTCGACGTTGCTAACTTGCTGTTGCTATGGGTAGTTAGTTGTGCAGAGATTTCTCAGGTTTAAGGATATTTCCAGTCTCGCTTATGCTTCCTTGCCTGTGAGCAGTTCGCATGTGCCGTACACATGCCTTCAAGCTGAACCCACTTCTTACACAGCACTTGATCCGACCACCGTGGTTTCGGCACAGCTTTATCAAATGGGCCTTCTTCTCGCAACCAACCACCGTGCTCTTTGCACTTTCCGTAGCTCTGCGCAGTTCGATCACATTTGTTTTCTTGGCATCGCGTTCCTCCGCCATGACGAATACACAAACCGCAACTCTGGACGCTTTTGGTGCAACCAGGACTCGAACACCTTTTGGAACTGTCATGGCGCTTGCATCGACCAAAGACCCGTGCTTGGTTCTTGCAGTCATCGACACAACACAGTTTATCTCTCTCTTTGAGCATGGAACGGGACTAGTAGTTGTGGTCGTCGTTGGTAGCTGAAGTGTCGATGAGGTTTTCATTGGAGGTGGAGTGTGGTGTGTTTGGGTCTGCATCAAACACCATTTGTTGGTTAAGCTCTTTTGCAGCATTGGTATCCAGGCTTTACCGTTCACTAGATGCTCTCTATTCGCCTGAAACGTGAATTGAGGTGTTGCATTCTCTTGTGCTATTGGAGACAAGTAGTGGATTGCCGAAAGCAGTGATGGATGCTCTTCAGAATACGACTGCTGCGTTGGGTACTTTCTATCTGGAAATGACTCGATTTGCGTTGAATACAGCTTGGGCAAGTCTATTGTTTGCTCCAGTTGAAGCTCGCCGAATGACTGCAGAAATGTCCCGCCGTGATCGATGGTCGAAGAACTAGATGTGGCGGTGTTGTATTCTGTGGTCGGGTTTCATAAGCGTCGGATTCCTCTTCAAACCACCAAAACTGCTGAGAGTGCTGCAGTTTCGACTTGAAAAAGTGGCAGTCGCGTCGATCATTCCACGACATGCCGATGGACTCCACGAGTCGCCATTGCTCTTTCCAGATACCAACGAAGTGCGAGGCTTGACAGTGCCGGAGTGAATTTGCGATGCCTTTCTCACAAAATCTAATACTTGGTAATTAATGGCCAAAATCTGGCTTAGCGTTTTCATTTGGCGGCGCTGGTTCGTGTAGCTGGGTTTGCATTGATATTCAAATTGATATTCAAACTGCCATCATCTCAGAAACGATACTGCATGTACAGCAAATATAGCCCTACCTCAAAAACATCTCGAAAATGGGTTAGCGTTATTAGTGGATTGGCCGACGTCAGTGAGCTGGGCCTTACTCATCAAGTGCAAACCATGCGCGGGGATCAACAAATGACTAGATGGACAAAGTTGCTTCGGTGTTGGAAGCGTTTGCAAGTGAGTTATTACGGAGGCAGATATTCGATTCATCGATTACTGGCCTTGGACGCTTACAGCCGAAACACTTCTTTTTTACGAGCGTTGATCGTGTGTATTGGAACACCGCTGCCGATGGTTTTTATTGTCTTATCGCTAGAATCACTACCTCTTCGCGATCCAAGAGAGAGCTGGGAGGCAAATTACGCGTTTTGGATACGAATCGCAGTCATTACATTCTTGATTGCACACACATCTACAGGGGAAGCAGTGTACTTCATCGACAATTTCAAGATCTCAGTGCCAAAGTTGGCGCTGCTTTCGACTGGAATTTCGCTTTTATTCACTGTTTGTGTGATACTTGTTGCTGCTTTCCTGATCTTCCCGCTTCCGTTTCTGGTTTTGGTCACTACGCCAGTTTACAACATTGTACATGTAATATCATTTCGACTCATTCTGGGTGGCAGTGTTCTCCGTCAAGTGTTAGCCCAGCGAAAGCAGTTGATCCAGTATATGAACTTCCTGCACGCTCAAATTATGATGATGTTCGTCTACCCAATCTACGAGACTTTATTTCGCTTTGTGGGTGGGACACAGTACCAGCTCCCTGTGATCTTACTACTCCCCGTGATAAAGCTGTTCATACGAAACATCGTCTTGAGATGCACGATGCATGTCAAGGATAAACCAGAGTTGGTCATCTTTACGGTCATTTCTTCAACGCCGTGTATTTGGCGACTTGTATGCAGAGTGCTACCTCTTTCTTCTCTATCGCAGCCATCACTATCACGGACGTATTGCAAACGATAATTATGTTGTACGGCCTCCACCGTCGAACAAAGACAATTTTATTGAGCGAGCAAGATGGATTGAATAGCTTGCTGGAAGTACTCTGCTCTGTGTGTCGAAATCCTGATGCGCTTAGCCAACAAAGCCGGGAGGGCATCAATACTTTCTCAAGTTTCCAGCACCGATTACCTCTTGCGGACATTACTTTCTTGAAAACGCTAGACACTGAAATCGATCCCATTCACGATCGACCACCAGCACTCGTGACATCTCCATCCGTCTCTGATATCCCAAGTGATAATATTTCCAAACCACGGGGTCTTTGCTTCACGTGCAGTAAGAACCACAGCAACGCAATTCACCCACGTACCACTCGTTTGGTTCAAGATGAAGAAACCCGTCCAGTTGAGGAACCGAAGCCGGTCTATGATCAACTAACAAAACAATCAACATTGTTGCAAAACGGGTTGGAGACCCTCTTCACGATCGAGTGCCTCGTTGTCACTACGTACTTGGAAGCAGTAATTCCGTTCTTCTACACCTTTTACATTCTGGTCATGGTTCACCTTCCAAGCGCCCAATATCACACAGAAATGATTGGCGTAACAAACCAGAACGTCGGGCACACGGTCTTTCCTCTGTTTGTGTTTGGAATACTACAAATTGCATCCTTTATGCTGTTGATGGCGGTAGTCAAGCGAAATTGCAGGATGAAAGCACTTTACCAGCTCGCATTCGTACTCGAAACACATACGTGGTCCATTCAGAGCAAGCTCATGGTCTGGATGATGATCACTCTGTTTTCGAGTCGTTCATTATGGTAAGTTCGTCACCACAGATATCGCGGGTTTGTGTGATGCGCTAACCACTGGTGGATTGTACAGGAGTTGACTTCACGTTCAAATTCACTCGGCTTAGATGGTAGGACCACAGCAACCCACGCTGATTTCCTTTCCTCAAGCACCTCCATACAGCAACAAAACTCCAACAGCCTTTGAACAGCTCCAAAACATGGCTAGATTTTGGCTCACCTCTCGTTGTCCAAACTACTCTATAGCTCGTCCTTCTCAGCCTGCAAGTCGAGCTTGTACTCCTTCACCTCATTCAACGTCTTGGCGCTAGCCTGCGTAATCGGGTCGTTCTCGCCATAGATCTTGACAGCGATGCGGTGGGCATGCTCCAGCAGCTGAATCGATTCGTCCACCTTCTTCTGACGCATCTTGACCCCCGCCAGCGCGTTCAAACTAAACGCGTACGACAACGTGTCCTCTCCATCTCGTTGCAAGAACACGGCACTGGCCACTTCCGCCGCTCTCAGGGCTTCGTCTACTTCATTCACCGCCAAATGGGCAGTAGACAGTTCCATGTACAGCTCTGCGATTCCCGTCGTGAGTCCGTTAATCTCTCCCCCTTGCGCCTTCACCGCCTGCTTGAGCACCTTGAGGTTCTTCTCCTTGTTTCCCAGTTTCTTGTATCCTTCTGCGATCCTCAACGAGGCCTCAATGTACGCTTCATGCGTGGTCCCAAGTCCCTTCTTGACGTGTTTACGCAGCGTCTTGTATTTGCTGATCGCCTTCTTGTACCTCTCCTTGGCCATATACGCGTCCGCCAAGCTGCGAAGCGACAGTCCAAGGGACGGATGACTGTCTCCGTATATCTTCTCCACCATAGCCACGGAATCCTCAAGCACTTCAATGGCTTCGTCGTATTGTTTGGCTCGGATCAGAACCGACCCGTAGTCGCTCAAAATCTGAGCGTACAGAGCTGCGTCCTGGGAAATGTCCGCCGGGTCTGTGATTGCATGGCGTCCCTCTCCAAAGACTCGGTCGTGAAGTAACGTAATGGCGCCTCGAAGCTTCTCAATGGACGCTTTAAAGTCCTTAGCGTCGTTGAGCTTCATCCCTGCATTACGGAGACCGCGGATCTCCTGGATCGTGGGGTCGTTGTCGCGGTTACTGGCGCTGGAAGTGGGTGCAGGCGTCTTGGGCTCACTGTCCTCCGCGTAGACGCAGGCCGCCAGGGCCACGAGGAGCGCAACGAGGAGCGCAACGAGGTACAGGAGCGAGATGCGCATCCCGGTGCTTTACCTTGGTCTTATTTTCTTATTTTGTGACGCTGACCACGTAGGTCGTACTTAATCGGGATAAACTGAAGTAACGGTGGGAAATGGCTACATTTTATGATGGGGAAGAGCAAGAGCAAGAGCAAGAGCAATGATGGAGCCGGGAAGCGGACTGCTGCTGAGCTGTTTGCGGCCATGCTGGACAAGGGCAGAGCTTGGTATGATCGGGAACGCGAGGGAATTGCTCTGATCGAAGGCTTCCAGTCGGCGTTGTTGGCTGTGAGAGATGTGGGTGGAGAGAGCGAGGAGGCGTTGAGTGGACTGGCGGGCAATGCCGACATGGATCCGTGGCTGGCGGAGGATCTGTTTCAACAGGTGCAGGAATTATCGGGAACTTTTGAGGAGCTGCTGGAGGAAATGTACACGTTGCAGACTCGGGCGAGGGGGATCGGTAAGTGGGTTGCAGTGGGAGAAGAAGGTGGGGAGCTGATGGATGCTGTTAGTGCTGGTCGGTGCAGAACAGCAAGTGGAAGCGACCGAGTTGAGACCCGTGGATTACTTGCAGATGATGAGCCAGGAACTCGCGACGTTCGAAGCCGAGTTCCAGCACATTGTACGTTGCACGACGACGAGTTTTGTCCATTGGTGTAGTTGACGAGATTGGTGTTGGTCCATTGTAGGAAGCGCTGCTGCACTTGATTTCCTTCGAAACCACTACGGACGAACTACGAACGCTCGTCATCTCCTGGAGCACGTCTCCTTTCCTCGATCCAGCTCAGACACGCACCTTCCAGCAGGTACAGCTCACCACACATCAGCCTCGTGTATTTGCCATCTAACCCCTCTCTATGCAGCGTCACCAGCTCTCCCAGCGACTGCACACGTAACAACAAAAGACGTAGATACTTCACCAAATATGCAGCAACGTTTGCCATGATCTTAGCAGCTGTCTACTTGGCCTGAACAAACTGCGCGCACAGGTCGTCGACGTCTTCGAGGCACAAGCTCGCCACAAAGTCTCGCTGCGCCTTCTCCAGCTCGCGTTGGATCTTGGCCGCCTCCTGGGACGAGAAATAAGGCGCCAGAAACTTCTCCAGCGCGTCCTCCGCCGAGTCCGTGGGCTTGATATCGCTCTCTTGGCCTGCAGGGATGAAGATCCCAGAACTTGCGGGCTGTGCAGCCGGTTCATCGTCGTACTATTGGAATAAAACATTAGATCAAGGATAAAAACAGTAATACAACAATTTAGAACACCGCAATTGCACAGGAAGAAGTGCAAAAATGTACGCAAGACAGCCACGCACCATGTCGTTCCATTGCACGCGGCAGTGCGTCTTCTTGCGCACCACCGGGTAGCGCTCCAGCAAGCGCAGGAACTCGATCTCGTCCATGTTGGCAAATGTACCAGTGTACCGATCGTACTTAACATCTACTTCACCGTTACTTCACGGGAAAAAAAAGCATGTGGCCCGATGCGCAAACCAAGCGGACACCAAAAGTTTCATTCAGTTTGAGTATACGCCGTCCATTCAACATCAACACTTTCCTTTTCGCCACACAAGTCGCACACGTACTAACTTTTGTAGCCATGTCTGCCACGGCTCCTTCCCCCGTGCCCAAGACAGACGAGCGGCTGCTGTTCGCCGTGCCCAAGAAGGGCCGTCTGCACGACAAGATCCTCAAGCTGCTCAAGGGCGCGGGCCTGGACTACCACCGCCCCAACCGCGTGGACATTGCGCTATGCTCGAGTCTCCCGGTCACGCTCGTGTTCCTGCCGGCTTCGGACATCGCCACGTACGTGGGGGAGGGCAATTTGGACCTGGGCATCACTGGCCAAGACATCATCGCAGAGAGCAAGACCAAGGTGGACGAACTGCTGCAGTTGGGCTTCGGACAGTGCTCTCTAGGTGTGCAGACGCCCGTGAAAGACGCCATTGCGTCTCCTGAACACTTGGCGGGCAAACGCATCGTCACGTCCTTCCCGGAAGTCACGCGTGACTATTTCAAGCAGTTCGAGACGGAGGCGACAGGCCCCACCAAGATCAAGTACGTGTCAGGGTCAGTGGAAGCTGCGTGCTCGCTCGGCTTGGCGGATGGCATCGTGGACCTCGTGGAGACCGGCACGACCATGAAAGCGGCCGGACTGGAGCTCATCTCGACCATCTTGAAGACGCAGGCCGTGCTCATTGCCAACCCGCAGTCGGCGCACAAGGAGCTCGTGCACAAGGTGCACCAGCGCATCTTGGGCTACATCACGGCCACCAAGTACAGGATGGTGACGTACAACGTGGACAACGAGAAGCTGGACGCGGCCACCAAAATCACGCCCGGACGCCGCTCCCCCACGGTCAACTCGCTCGTGGGAGGAGGGTACGCCGTCTCGGCCATGGTCGGGGTCAAGGACGTGTCGGACGTCATGGACCAGCTCCACGACGTGGGCGCCACGGACATCATGATCTTCAACATTGAGAACTGCCGCGCGTAGAGGCAGACCTGGTAGAAGAAGCGACTCATGCCGCGCTGTTCCTGGCGCGCCGTGATAGTGAATACAGTCCGAATCATTTTCAGAAGTCGTGCTGCACGATGCATTTGTTGGATGTAGGTTGGATGATGGCGCAGATTTACAAGTTCACGCGCAGTTTTGGCTGGAATGACCCTGGTGATCGTGTTGGTGGGGGTGGCGGCAGCTGTGATCGTGGCACTGAAGGTGCTCGGTAGCTGCTACTGGTTGCACTTGGATTGGGTATTGTTCGATGCGTAGGCGGTTTGAAGAGATCGGGGCTCTGATGAAGGTGTGGCACGGGTTTTGCTGTACACTGCTGTTGCTGACGTTCGAAGAGGTCCTAACGCTGCTGTGCGTGTTGGTGTATGTTGGAGTTTCCAGGTCCATTGCCATTGCGGACCATTTCGATGCCGATGACATTGCAGAATCCAAATCCCTGACATCAAACGTGAGCCGTGAGCCTGTGCGGCGCTGACCAACTTGCTGGTTGCGACGCTGCCAGTTTGCTTCAACCTGTTTTCGTAGAGCTGGTGGCAGTCCTGATGGGTCCTCCTCAACATGAAGATCTGCTTCCCAGGGCTGAGACTTGAGTTTGTCGACGACTGGGGTCGGACGACGGAAGTTGTTGCTGTTGGTGAGCTCGGTTCGCCGCCAGAGTCTGTTATTGTCAGCTACAACCATCGTCGGCTTCTCCGTTGTTGAGTATTGTCTCCTGGTGGCTGCCATAAGTTGTTGCTGCTCTTTTCGTTGCTGAGTGAGCCTCCCACGTGCACTGTCAAGCTGCCGAATCTGGACATGCAACCTCTGTTCGCGGGATTCAAGCTCATTTTTCACTCGCTCAAGAGCCCGCTCTCGATTGACCATCGACGTGTCTGTTTCTTGGACAATTGCTGCTTGCTCCGCAACAAGCTGTTCACGCGCGAGTAAGTCTCGGGTACCAGCGTCCAACTTCTCCGCAAGGGCCACAACTTCTTGTGTACGCTCGGCCAGTCTAGTTTCCGCTTCATGAACCTCTTCGCGCATACTCTCAAGAGCCTGGAATTCGTCTTCGTGGCTTGCTAACTCCGCTTCGAGGTCTTCTCGGTCTGCGCGTAGCTCGCGCCAAGCGTCTTCAAGCGTCAGTCGCGAAGCTCGAAGTTCCTCGTGCTTGCGCTCAATTTCAAGTGCAGTCTGCTCTCGGAATGCTGCAAACTCCGCTCGGGCTTCATAAAGTGCACGTTCATCGCGTTCCAGCTGAGTGCGACGTGTTGCAAGTCTTGCTTCGTACACTCGAGCATCTTCCCGGACCTCAGCAAGCTGCTGCCCCATGTACGCGGCATGAGCAGTCTCCTGGTCACGAAGTGCTGCTGTTTGAGCCTGAAGGTGTGCACTGAGAGCATCAAGCCGTTGTTGCTCCTGTCGTAGTCGCTCTTTATCTTCAAGGGCTCCTTGTCGAGCGTTCCGAGCCCCAGCTTCGAGCTCCCGAAGAAGTTCTGCTAGCTTTGAACGCTCTTGTTCTGCGTGTTGAGCGGCACGCTTTGAACTTCCTTCAAGAGATGCTATCACTCGAAGCCGGGCTTCGTCTTCTGCGGCCACACGTGCTGCCGAGATATCGTATCCGACTCCTTCCTCTTGTACCTGGTGAGAAACAGTGAGGCGTGCCAGTGCACGCTGCATTTGAGCACTCAGCCCCTCAAGAGCTCGCTTTTCTCGATGGCGTTCAAGCTGCTCAACTTCATCCTGTTCTGCTGTTTTCCGTGCCAGTGTCAACTCAGCGTCTTGCACTGCTTTCTTCGAGCGCGATAACTCATCTCGGAGAGCTCGCAACTCAGCTTCTAACAATTCGGCACGGTGCTGGTAACTCACTGCATCATCTTTACTTGTTGCTGCAAGTTGGTCCGCCTGAAGTTTATCGCGCTCTGCCATGGCAAGTTGCTGAGCAAGTTGTGCATTGGCGGCTGCACGAGCTTCGAGTTGCTGTGAGAGCTGGTTGATGAAGTCCTCCTTTACCTCTAGCTGTTTTGAAAGCTGCTGTGTAAGCTGGTTGCTGGACGATTCAAGTGCTTCTAGCTGTTGCGTGATCTGAATGCTGGAAGCTGTCTGGCCTTCGAGCTGTTCCGTGAGCTCATTATTTTTTTGCTGTAGTGCGGCTCGCTCGACGTCGAATGCAGCAGTAAGTTCGGCTTGACGTTCGATGCAGTTGCAAGGTGGAGCAAGAACTACCGTTGCTTCATGGCTCTCTTTACGTTTACTCGTGCGAGCCTGTGGCGGGTCTGGCGTTGGTGATTCCTTAATCGGTTCAAGGTCAGCTTGCACTCGTGGAGAGGACTTCACAGCAAGAGAAGGCGAGTCCGGCGAGGATTGCTTCACTGGTACGTGAGACTTCTCTTGTTCTTCTATCGGTGTTTGCTCTTGAGGGATCTCAGCAGCTATGTTGTCTTCCACATCGAAAGACTGCGAGTATGAGTTGCGTCGATGAGGACTACTTCGAGCAGACGTCGATAGTGGTGAAGAAGGCAGAATTTCCTCCAGCAGGCTGTCCTTGGACAGTTCAAAGTCACTTTCGCGGATGGCAAGCGCGCCTTTGTCCACTGTTAATGATCGTCTGCGTCCAGGTGACGGAGGAGTGACTGGCCTTGCGTTCGTATCTGTCGACACTGGTTGTGTATCTGCTGGAGTCTCTAAGACTGTTGGTAGTGGCTGTGCTTCGGCTGGTGAGGGTGACAATGAACTTTTAAAGGGGTCCTCCGCTTGAGTAGGTTCCTTTTCAGGGGAGCTGCTATTGCTATTGTTCGTGCTGCGGCGTCGGCGTCGTGACAATAGCGGTTCGGTTGGCTTTGGAGGTGATAAATCACCTAGCAAATCCATCAGCAAACTGTCTTTAGCGCTAGCAAAGTCCACATTGCTACCAGCAGAAGGTAGTGCTGAGGTTTTTGGGGGATCATCTCTTTTCTTTGGTGGTGTTTTCACTTTTGGAGGTGTTGATGATCGTGCCTCGACAATTTCAGACTTGAAAGGTGGTTCGTCAACTTTCTCCCGTTTGGTTCCGGTTGTGGTGTTTTTCGAGGCTGAAGGAGTTGCGAACAGCTCTTCTAAAAGATCATTTTGCTGTTTTGCCGGGTCCGTAGCAACTGGCAAAGGTGCTGGAGTTGGCTCAGACACGACCTCCACTTTGGTTTTGATTTCATCTTCAACATCATCATTTCTTGAGAACGATGGCCGAGCAAATGGGTCTTCTGGGGGGCTTCGTCTACTGCTGGTTCCACCGAAAAGTGCATCAAAAGTTGAGTTTGATTTCGCTGTAGTGGATCCCATTCCGAAGGGGTCAGAATCAGCGCCTCCAGTTTGTCTCCTGCCTCCACGAAGACCGCCTCGACGCTCTGTGGTTGGTCCCAACAACGAGGACAGTGATGCTGAATTCACGTCACTTTTGTCATCGTCTTGGAAGAAAGAAGCTGAAATTCCATCATTGCCCGCTTTACCAGACTCACCCACATCAAAATCGATTGCAGAATCATGTCGATTGAGTTTCTTGGACCCACGTGCTGTCGGTGTGTAGCCGGAGATTTCCAAAGTAACACCTGTGTCAAACTTGCCAACCTTGTCGTCATCTCTCTTCATGCTCCCGATTGGATCCGGTGACAGTGGTGGAGACTCGGTCGAGCCAAAATCTGCCCCAGAGCCGACATCGCCACTATCCAGCCCCAACATTTTGGAAAACTCGTCGTCGAAGCCTCCTCCAAGTTTACCACTGCCATTCTTTCTCCTCGCTGCAGCTGCAGCCGCCATCTCCAGTTCTGCAGCGCTATCCCAGTTTTTCGCTGAAGATGTCCAGTCATCCGCAGCACCGCTATCGCCGTTGTCAAAATCATCATCGAATGCGCTTTTCTTCGACTTCGACTTGCTCTTCTTCTTGCTGCTGGAGGAGCTCTTTGATTTCTCCTTATCTTTGGACGCCTTCTTCTTCTTCTTGTCGTCGCTTTTGTCTTTGCTCTTCGACTTATTCTTGCTGGAGCCGTCTCCAAGCAGGTCATCAACGTCGAAGTCGGACATGTCAACGTCGAAATTGTCCCGGGCCTCGGAAATCGAAATGAGTCCACTCGTGAGATCATTTGACGTGCTTCGCTTTGATCCTCCACCTGCTGAGGCGCCACCGATCGGAATGAGGTCGTCCAGCGGCATATCGAGTCCACTCGCGATCACTTCTACGAAAACTATCTGCGAGTACAAAAACTCTCGCTCGCAACAATGGTTTCATTTTCATTTTCATTTTTCTCGACGAATGCAGATCGCATGCCTGCGTTGATAATCTTGGAGTGAGAGGCATCTGGAAGGCAAAACGACCGTGGGAGACAGCAGACAGCAGGTTGCTCCCGTCAATTGACCGTAAAAATAGTGTTGTTCGCTGTCTCGAGGTGGGCATGGAACGGAGGCAGAACACAATTGACAAGCGTGTGAGTTCATGCCGCTATCTTCACATGGAGAGCTCGCACAAAAAGTTCTCGTCAGCTTCAACGCGTTGCTCAGTGCGTACTGCCTCGCAGTAGCAATTATCATGATGTGGCGTCCGTGCACAGCTCCTCGTCTTACGATTGATCCAAGTGAACATCGAGCCTCAAGAGTCTGCCAGACTTCGCAATCGGAGCTGTTCATGCTGGTTTTCCACTTGTCGTTCGCGGTATTGACCTCTGCAGGAGCGTGTGTGGCTTGTATCAGTCACGTTGTGTTGGTGAGAATCACGCGTGTCATGCTCTTCATTTTCGCTGGAACGTACTTTGGTCTTGCAATGTGGCACCTCGTTGGGACTTCATCGCCGTCTCCATTGTTAGGGCAGCTCGAGTTGATTGTCTCCATCCTGACGTTTGCAGTTGGTGTGACCAGTGGAACTTACTACGAACGCGAGCTTCGCTGTGATCGTCAAGTGCTACCAAATTCGTATGTTGACATTTTGCCCTCCAGTTTGCCTTCATCAGCAAGTACTGCTCGGATGATTGACCGGCATACCAGTCGTTTGGCGTGGTAACAATTCACTTGGGGGATAGGATCGCACGGAATGCTACGACGAGCACAAGACCTGACGCTGTTCTTGGCCGTATAAATAGTATGGTAGGCGTGCGTACGCGCGTTGAAAGTAGCTGGCAGAGTTCGACCCGATCTGCGGAATGCCGATCTCTCCACGAGGTGTGTTTGCACAGAGAGTGCTGGTGAGTTTCAATGCGCTGCTTAGTTCGTACTCGCTCGCGGTGGTGGTTGCCACATTCCTTCGACCATGTCAAGCCTCCCAACTTTCAACCGACCCAAGCGAATTCGCGACGGCGAAGACTTGCAGCATTTCACAATTGCAGCTCTTTATGATCGGATTCCACTTGACGTTTGCAGTGCTGGCGATGATAGGAGCGGCTGTGGCGTACGTCGGTCACATCGTCTTGGTGCGTGTCACCCGTGGGATGCTCGTCGTCTTCGCTGCAATTTACTTGGGGCTCGCGATCTACCAATTGGCCGTGGTAAAACCTGTGACTCTGCTCGGGTCACTGGAGTTGACCGTCGCGATTCTCGCGTTTGCAGTTGGAGTTCCGAGTGGAGCTGTGTACGAGCGCGAGCTTCGTTGTGACCGTCGAGTGATTCCGGATGCGTTCGACAGTGTACTTCCGCCACCGAGATCGTCGTCGTCATCGACAAACAGCTCACGACGCTTAGACCGGCGATCAAACCGCTTGGGGTGGTGATGACGCTGCAAGTATCTAAAGTTTACAGTGAACGAGCTCGAGTATTCGCTGCCAATAGATGGAGGATCGCAACGCGTGAAAGGCAACTTGTGCACCATCACTCCGTGGTCACTCATCCCCACTCGCGTCAACCATTTTGATTATGGAACACATCGCATATTCAGCCAATCACCGAGTTCTTTTCCCGTTTCGGCCAATCCGCGTCCCGTATTTGAAAATGTCGGTCTCAGCAAAGTGAATGCGTCATCCAGAATACGAACCACGGGATTACCAGACGTCGTTGATCTTACAATGCGCTCAAAGCACTTGCAGCGGAAGCGCTCGTAAGCGCTAAGCTTTCATGGCATTGATGGCTCGGTGTTTGACAGCGTAGGAGTGGTGGAGCTTGCGTTCCGAAAGGTCGTCGAAAACGGCCGAGTCAGCGTGGCATAGTCGCGCACCGGACTTGCCGTCGGGCTCAGCACATGGCCATCTTCGCCGCCACCAGCACCAGCAACTTTCACAACTAAGTTACCTGCAAAACGACCGTGCGCCAAAGCTATTCAAACCTGCTCGCAATCTAGCCGCACTGCTCTCCCATGGGCAGAGTATCAGCTCCGTACTTCCGACCTTGCGAAACCGCATCTCCCCGTAATAGTCGTTATCGCCGTCTATCGGGTGTCGCAGGGCCAGCCGGACGTGCCAGTCGAGATTGCGTCGCTCACTCCCCAATCAGTCTGCTAGGCCCGAGTCAGATCGAGCGAGCGAGCGATCGACACGCCATCACGCTGTCTCTTGCCCCACAGTCACTATAGACACATGACACAGCTGCAGACACAGAGCGTCCCCGTCAAGCACCAGCATGCGCTGGGCGCCGACGCCCCCGGCCTCACATGTCTGGGCGAGCACGTGACCACGATGTTCGTGGCCGAGACGGCGCTCCCCACAGACGAAGGCATGTTCCGCGTACGCGCCTACCGCTCCACGGGCTCCCTGCGCGAGAGCGAGCCCATCGCCATGATCACGGGCGACGTCCGAGGCAAACGCAACGTCCCCGTGCGCGTACACGACCAGTGCTTCACGTCGGAGGTCTTCGGGTCGCTCAAGTGCGACTGTCGCGAGCAGCTCGACTACGCCAAATCGTACACCAAGCAGCACGGCGGCATCGTCATCTACATGCCGCAGGAGGGGCGGGGCATCGGCCTGGCCAACAAAATCATGGCCTACTCGATGCAGGAACGCGGCCTGGACACGGTGGACGCCAACCGCGTGCTCGGTTTCAAGGACGACTACCGCTCGTACGAGCCCGTGCCGGCCATTCTCAAGGACTTGGGCGTGCAGTCCATCCGTCTGCTGACCAATAATCCCCGCAAGATTCGGTTGCTGAGTCAGCTGGGCGTTACAGTGGAGGGACGACTGCCTGTGGTGATCAAGGGAGGCGAGTACAGCCAAGGATACCTCACGGCCAAGGCCAAGAGGATGTCGCACTTGCTGCCTGGTGCCCCTGCTGATGGTAGTGGCGAAGACACGTCCACCGACGAAAGTCAGGACGAAGAGGAGCAGACCAACCCGCAGGAAGCTGTCGCTGCCGCATCACCCACGGCATCGTCGTCTTCGTCCTCTGGCGGCTACTAGAGAGCACTATAAGTAAGCTGGAGGACGACGGACAGCATCATATCAGCGGGTACTCGGTCGGTCGATCAGGCGACGGATGCAAGGGACGGATGGGCCAACCACGAATACATCGAAAACCTTCGCGTGCGGCGCCCTCCCTGCTGGTTCTTCTGGACCAGCTCGCCCCAGTCTTCCGTCGTTGGAGAGAGGTTCGCTAGGCTGGCCGGTGCAGCTTCAATGTTGAGCAAACAGCTTGAAGCTGTCGGCGGCATTTTTGCAGAGGGATCGCTCGACCGCGACCCGAGAGAGCAACGGAGAAAAGAAGCTGTAGACTATTTAGCACGCCCAGCAGCGCATTGAACAAAATCATCATTATGCAAACGAAGGCCTTCATGGAGCCGAGGTGTCGTTCATCATGACTGCAGGCAAATGGGTACCATAATGGTGGCACATGCGCTCCGTAGTACGGTACGGAGTCCGTACCCATCAAAAAGAGGTATATCCATTGGCTAAAACTTCAGCCAATCACAAAATACCTTGCTTTATCATCCAGTCATGTGGAGCCACGGCGGTTCCTCCCTTTCATCCAAACTTATCCAAGGCGGAGCGAACAAGTGCGAGCTGGTGACGTACGTGGCGGCGTTCGTAGCGTCCCCCGATCCATTCTATTCCACGAGTTGACAGGCTGCTGAAGCAGGAGACGTCCACACACACACACAGCCTGAAAGTCCCGCTTGAATCGCGCTCTCCACCCGCAGAAACCGTTGAAAAATGCTGGACGACAACCGCAAGATCGGGACGCTGCTGCTGGGCCTCGGCTTCGCGTTCCTGCTGCTGGGCGTGCTCATGTTCTTCGACTCGGCCATGTTGGCGCTCGGTGACGTGCTGTTCCTGAGTGGTGTGGCGCTCACCATTGGCCTCTCGCGCACAGTGCGCTTCTTCACACGCAAGGAGCGGTGGCGCGGCATCGTGTGCTTCCTGGGCGGCATGCTGCTCGTCATGCTGCGCTACCCGATGATCGGCATGATCATCCAGAGCTTCGGCTTCTTGAACCTCTTCGGCTCGTTCTTTCCTGTGGCGGTGGCCTTCCTGCGCCAGACGCCTGTGATTGGCAACGTGCTCAACCTGCCCGTGATCGGCGAACTCGTCGACCGACTAGCAGGAGCGCAGAAGCGCGGCTATCAGGTGTAAACTGCAGCTGTAAGATGAAGCGAGATACGCAGGTATAGCAGAGGAAGTGATAGAAGTAATGTCCGCTAATTGAGGCGTTATACTGATCTTCTTCTGTTGCGAATGCACGTCATGTGCATTGGTGGGCTGTAAAGCTTTGGCGTCTTGAAGGGAGGCGTTGGAAGGTGCTCCGTTTGATTGTCTGTAGATACAAGTGTTTTGCCATCCCGCCTCGAGTCGAGTCTCCGCTATGAGTTGTTGATTGTTTTACATGCATTGGGGTTGCTCTGAAGTGTGGACGCACTGATAAGCTTTGACATCGAGTTGCTATTTTGTGTTTGTACGCCTACAGAGCACTACATGTAGCGCCGCGCGAGTAGCATCAATGCCCATACGCAACCAAACCACCAAGATCATCTTGTTGCAGATCTGCGACGTCTCCAATTCAAGTAGCGCTTCACGCAAGCTACGATGACTACGATAATATATCCAGCTACAAAACTCTTCCGTTCTGCTATCCTCTCACGCGATCGTCATGTTCGCCATCGTCGATCTTGCCGTGTTTGACGCGGTGCCATCTGCAGTGGTACTTTTCGGCGGGTTGCTCTTTTGCGCCAATCCTCGGCGCTTATTCGGCCTTTTCCATCCAATCGCAGCTCGCGTGCGTCGGCCAGCCGTCTTGTGGCTCACTTCCCAATCGGAATCGGACTCTCGCATCCTAGGCAGCATCATGGCCAGCTTCTTCAGCACTCTGCGCGCCCGCGTGGCCGCCGTGGACTCGCTCCTGTGCGTGGGTCTGGACCCGCACGTGGCGGAGCTGCCCGAGGCCTCGGCCGCCGCCGCGCAGAGCTTCTGCCTGCGCCTCATCGAGCAGACGCAGCACGTCGCGGCCGCCTACAAGCCCAACTCGGCCTTCTTCGAGGCGTTCGGCGCCGAGGGCATCACGGCCTTGCACGCCGTCATCAAGGCCATCCCCAAGGACATCCCCGTGCTGCTGGACGCCAAGCGCGGCGACATCAGCACCACCGCCGCGGCCTACGCCGTGTCGGCCTTTGACAAGCTCGAGGCGCACGCCATCACACTCGCGCCGTACATGGGCGTGGACTCGATCGACCCGTTCGTGCGTGGCCACCCGGAGCGCGGCTGCTTCGTGCTGTGCAAGACCTCGAACCCCAGTGCCAACGACTTCCAGACGCTCTCTGTTGGCTCCCGTGCGTTGTTCGAGGAAGTGGCTGCCAAGTGCGAGCAGTGGAACTCGGAGGACAACGTCGGCCTTGTGGTGGGCGCCACGGACGTCGAGGCGCTTCGTCGCGTGCGCGCGGTGACGCCCAACCTCTGGATTTTGGCCCCGGGCATTGGCGCGCAGGGTGGCAACTTGGAGGAGGCCGTGACGGCCGGTCTGTCGGCGGATGGCATGGGTCTGCTGGTGCCCGTGTCGCGTGGCATCTCCAAGGCGGAGAACCCCAAGGAGGCCGCTGAATCTCTGCGCGACGCCATCAACGCTGTCCGAAAGACCAAGGTGGCTGCTGCCACGACAGTTGTGAACTCCAGTGCGAACGAGTTCATCAAGTTTGCGCTTTCCTTCGGAGTGCTCAAGTTCGGAGACTTTACATTGAAGTCCGGGCGCAAGAGCCCGTACTTCTTCAACGCCGGTCTGTTCCGCACGGGCCGCGCGCTCGGCCAGCTCGGCAAGTTCTACGCGAAGGCTATTCACGTGAGTTCATATTGGAGGAGTTGTTGACGGTGTGAATTGGTACTAACGTTGTTGTATGTTGTTGCTTCAACCAACAGGACAGCGGCGTTGAGTTCGACGTGCTGTTTGGCCCGGCCTACAAGGGCATCACGCTGGCGGCTGCTGTTGCCATCGCGTATGCTGACATGTACGGTGTTGACATTCCCTTCGCCTACAACCGCAAGGAGGCCAAGGACCACGGCGAGGGTGGTGTTCTCGTTGGCGCCGACATGACCGGCAAGAAGTACGTATATCAACGTCCAGATCATCAAAGATCACCACTTTCAACTCGTCGCTAACCTTCTGTTTTGTGTGCATCTGACAGGGTGCTGATCATCGACGACGTGATCACCGCTGGTACTGCCATCCGCGAGGCTTTCGGCATTCTGGAGAAGACGAACGCGCAGGTCTCCGGTGTGTGCATCTCGCTGGACCGTCAGGAGAAGGTTTCGGTGGAAGACACGCGCTCGGCCATCGACCAGGTGAATGAGAGCTTCAACATCCCCGTCGTGAGCATTGCCACGCTGGACAACCTTGTGGGCTTCCTCGAGACCGTGGATGCGGACACAGACACCAATGCCTCGTACCTGCCGGTCATCCGCGCCTACCGCGCCGACTACGGCGTGTCCAAGCAGTACATGTAGATGGCTACACTTTGATACAACCTCATGTGCACCACACTAGTTATTCCCTATTGGTCAATTCCCACCCTCTTTTCATCCAATCACAATCCCCCATCATCCCCACCAATCGAGCGGCTACCATAGCCAGCAAGAGCTCCTCAGGTCGTCGCCATGTTCCAGCGCCGAGTGCTCGCGAGCGTCAACGCCGTCGAGCGCGTGGCCAGCAACCGCCAGATCCGCCGCAAGACACGCCACCCGGCGAACCTGCGCGCTCTGCAGCGTCAGCCCCAGGAGGAGGTGGTGGTGCCTCCGCTCAAGTACGAGCCCACGTATGTGCCCGAGACCGTGAGCTTCAACGGCTGGTCCCCGGCCCCGGAGTCGCCGCTGCCGGGTCTGCCCTTCCACGTCAAGCGCACGGCCGTGGGGCTGCAGCTGCCAGTGTACAGGGACTATAGGAACGGCCGCACGCGCGTGCTGACCATCCTGCGCCGCTACAAGGGCGACGAGCAGGAGCTGCGCGACGAGATGTCCAAGGTGTGCCAAGGCAAGGAGGTGATCGTGCGTCCGGGACGTCTCGAGGTCGTGGGCGACCACGCCACCGACCTCCGCAAGTGGCTCGTGGGCCTGGGCTTCTAGATTTCCAGAGGAGATTGAGACAGGGGTCGTATTTTCATCGAGTCGGTCGGTGCTGCACTGCTTGCTCCTCTTCCTTGCTGCCGCAGGTGGACACAGGAGCTTGTTGGTGGTGATAACACGGAAACAAGGCAGGGTTCGTACCGACGGCAATTGCTGTTCTTTCGCTCTCTTTTGTTTCTGGTGGCTGGTGTTACAGGGAGTGCATGCCGTAGACGTCGGCGACCACGTTGTTCAGGATATCGGAGACGCTGACGTCGGAGCACGCTACTAGGATCAGGTCCTTCTCGATCGGCAGGAAGTACGGGAACGTGGCGCGGTTCATCGAGATGTTACACAGAGTCGCGACGGTAATGCGGGCTGCTTCGGGCTGAGTACATGAACAGGATAATGCAATGGTTAGATGCAGCAAAACGAAAGCAGTCAATAGCAGCTAGAACACGTACCCTTCCGATGCAAGAGAGAAGAGATCCTGCCAGTCGTCGCATGCACGTTGGGTGCTGAGCAAGTCGAAGCTTGGTGGCGTCGTCGTAATCTGAAAGGCGGAACAGCACCTCGAGCGCAGCATCGCGCATTTCATGGTCCAGTTGGTTGGCGTCGTCTCCAAACTGCACAGAGTGGGCTGCATGAGCTCCACCTACGTGAGGTGACGAAGTTGTGTGGCGAACGCCTTCGGGACTCACGTATACTACGCCCATACCGACACCCGAGGGCAGGCCGTCATTCTCCCAAGGAGCAGGCCACCTACTATTGTCATCACCATCCGTTTCGTCATCTTCGTCATCGTCCGAGTCCTCGACATCCATGTCGTAGTCTGCTTCGGCAGGAAAGCCGTGAGGGGTCTGCTGCTGTCTCTTATGTCTTGATCCTCGGGGGAGAAATTCCTGTCGCGAACACCCCAGCAAGGCGACCACGCGGTTGAGCAAAGCTGGATCCTGAAGGGCTTCACTCGATGAAAGATACTTCTTGATGCCAACATCTCGAGATACGTTGGTCAGCAGCTCACAAGCACGAAGAACTACCGACCGCCGCTGCTGCTTTAGCTCACGATCCACCAAAATGCGGCGCAGCTCACGCAGTAAACACTCCAGCGGGACTACACGCTCCTTTTTCCACATGTGAGAACTCAATTGGAATTGAGGATGCCAAACTTCCAGCGCTGCAGGAGGATGAAGTGCTAGGAAATCAATACGCCTCGAGATGGCGCACAGAGTATCCAGCACGTGATCCCCGATATCCACCGCAGCGCGAGATCTTCCACCACGGCAATTCCGCGCGTCGTTGCTGTTCACGTAGCGCAGCGCCATAATATAGAACACACACAACTCGTCGTGAGCAGCCAGCGGCTTCTCGTTTGCCCCGATAATCGCCAAGTTGCGTAGAATATTCAGCACCATGAGTGCTCGCGAGTCCAGCAGCTCGCGTTCGCCATCGTCCACCGTCAAGTTGAGCAGTCTCCGTCGAGCCCGCTGCGGCTCCACCTCACTCTCGTCCGGCAGCAACTTGAACATCACCAGCTGTCGGTATAGTGCATCCAAGAGTCCCGGAACATTGTCCACCAGCAGCTCATTCTCAATCACCGTCGCATTGGCTTTCTCGGCCGATGTCGACGCCGAGTTGCTCTGGTGATGGTGTTGCTGCACAGAGGAATCCCCGGAATCATCTCCGTACGACAGCACCGTCAATAAGTTCAGCGCCGATAGAACCTGTTCCGGGATGTCTGAGTCCAGCGCCAACACGATATTGTGCAGCGTTCCCAGGTGCGTCTGCAGCTCCCGTTGGGCCTTGAACCTCTTATTAGCTCTTGGTAACGGGGTCCCACCCATGCCGCCCTGGGCATCCTGAAGGTCCTGCATTGTAGCCACTGGAGCTTCTTGGTCCTGTGTCTCCTGAGCTCGACGTTTGCTAGGCAGCACCCCCATGGACGTCTCAGTGGCTGGCAGATCCCGTCCAAAGAGCTGTTTCTCCTCGAATGCACGCAGATAGCGGTCGTAATGAGCTGCCAGCTGATAGGGCATTAACCCCTTGATATTCAGCCCATTGGCGCCCAGAATCTCCGCCCACTGCTGCTGCTGGGAGACGATCGTGAAGCCTCCGCGAGCCACCACCTCCTCGTACAGTTTGAGCCAATCAAGGGCCGCGCCCGTGGGCGTCTTGGGCAGCGCGTGCAGCAGCGAAACCTGGTTACGCGACTCTGCGAACTTGACCCAATCACGCAGCGTGCTCTCCCGCGCGGCGTCGCCCCGGCAGCTCAGCTGCAGCGCCAAGAGCGCCTCCTTCCCGGTCGCCGCCATGTCCTCGTCAAAATGTGGAATGGAGTGATCGGATTGGTTAAAAAGAAAAGAATACAGTAGGGTATGTATTAAGTACGATGTGGTGTACAACTGAAGTAGCCGTTGAAGAGACACTAATAACGGGTCCAAGTAGTTGGCTCGTCCCAGTTGCAGTCCTTCTTACGGTTCTCAAAGAGATGAGCGAGTACACTGACGTTGCTGCCATGTTCAGCTCCAAGCACTCGGTGCGGATCCTGCAGCAGCATCGCAGCAGTATTGGCAACGACTCAGACGCTCGCACGCTTACGGACTTGGAAGCGGACAACGACACTAGCAGCGTCCACAGCGCACCGACGAGTTCTTCACGTCCAAAGACAACTCGTAATGGACGTTTTAAGTCCATTGCAGCGTCATTGAGTTTGGAGAAGGTGCACCAGCAACTTGCGGCGCTTGAGAACGCGCCGGCGCCCACGAAGGAGGAGATCGAGGAAATGTTGGCCCAATACTCGGACGGATCAGACAGCAGGTCTGGAGAGAGCGAGAGTGGTGACTCGACGTCCTCGGATGACGTTGAAACGGTGATCATGAAGGTGCTAGTTGTGGGCAATGCTCGTTGTGGAAAGACGAGTACTATTCGACGCTTTACTCAAGACGATTTCAATGAGGAGTACGTGAGCACCATCGGAGCGGACTTTGTCGAGAAGATCATCGAGTATGATGATCAACTGACCATCAGTTTGCAGCTCTGGGATATCGCGGGCCAAGATCGGTTTGCCAAGTTTACGCGAGGATACTTTCGAGAAGCCAAAGGAGCTGTCATTGTGTGTGACATCACGCGAGCGAACACGATCGACGCAGTCGTGAACTGGAAGAACGAGATTGACACGTGCTGCAAGGACTTGAACGAAGGCGAGGAGATTCCTGTTGTATTGGTTGCTAACAAGAGCGACTTGCTGACGGATCCAGTGGGCGCGTTGGATCTCGGAGTCAACATGCAGAAGTGCGTGGACAAGAACAATATCGTGGAGTGGTTCCGGGCCTCAGCCAAGAGCGGTGAGCATATTGAAGATGCCTTCCAGTGCTTGCTTGATCGGATGGTGGAAGACCACCGGGCTGAGAAGGACGCTGAGAAGGAGAAGAAGATCGAAAATGCTCATGATGCCGAAAAAGAGCAACCTGTCTCGCCCGATATCATCCGATTGTCCCAGCCGCCGCAATACCGAGCCGTTAAGCAGGAGCGTTTTGCCTGTGACTGCAACTAGATTAGGCACCAATCCTCTCGTGCGACCAGAGACCCAAGGAAGGTATCCATGGCACCGCTGATGTGCTGTCACAGTTTCACCTAATTTTTATTCCTTAGCATAAAGCGAATCAGGTTGGAGTCCTTCGAGCGCTTGTTTTGGTAGACTTGACTAGGTAGTGTGCCTTCAACCAACGTCCCCATACGCTACATCTACTGACGTGGACGTTTGCGGCGCTCGGCAGCCAATGTGGCAGTACTGTGCAGGATCTCTTTGCCTTCCGATGGACGTTCGATGAAGTACGGGTCAAGGTCCACGGCAAACCGACGAATCTTTTGGGAGGCTTCATCGATCTTCTCGTCAGTTGTCAACGCGAAAATCTCTACGAGAAGCGCCTCCACACGCAGGTTCTCCAAGTCAACAAGACGGTACTCGTCCTTTTCGTCTTCATTCACAAGCTAAAACGTAAAATTCAAGAACGAATCAGTAACGCATGTCCTCTGTCCCTTAGTCGTTATCCTGCAACTCACCGCCTTCATTCGCGTAGCCTCGATCGTGATTCCGTTCGGGAATTGCCATCTTGTGCCAAGACGCATGTACCTGTAGCTGTGGCTGTAAGGTAACAAAATAATCAGATTCAAGGTCATCACAGAGTCCCTGAACGCATTTCTCTTACCGGAACCCCAGCGTACCAAGGAAGGCGCGCACATTCTGGCCGACCGAAACAGCGATCTGGCTGCGGAACGGCACACCCAGCGGCGCACTGCCTACATGCTCCGACATCTTCTTGCGTTCCCAGCGTCCAATGTAGCGCAGCTCCCTGTGCAATTACCACCCAAGTAAGCGCAAACCCCACAGATTTACAGCACTCTAGCTTTCTCCCCACCACTTCTGTCCTCCATCAGAGGGCATCTCCACCGCTTCACCCTGGAACGTCGTGGATCCCGAGAACACATGACGAGCTCGGACCTCGTAGTGAGGCACACCTGCCAGCAATTAATAGTACCCACAGGTTGGTACCTCTTCAATCGATATCCGAGACAAAATGTTCCTAAAAGCTCCAACCTTGGATGTATTGTGGGCACTTGTCGTCGAAATTGTACACATATTCCTTGTACGCGATGTCCTCCTGTTGAATGCACCCAATTAGCATCCTATCCTACAGATAATCTCAATATTAGCTATGACAGGCCACTAGTTCGTACCTTGACGACGTTCTCATCGCACAAGCCGCCGAGACGCTCCACGAAGGAGGGAAAATGTTTAAAGTTCTAGCGTCCATAACATCCGATCCATAGCCAACAGAAGCGTAAAACTCCGTCAGCACATACAACTCCCCTCCCTTTACAATCTGCTACCATCAGAACGCTATTACACGCACCACTTCCCCCTGCAAGACGCACTCGAAGCACTTGCCTGCGCGCGCCATGTCCAACGTACTTTTGACACCAAACAAACATGTCAGTATCTATGTCACTAAAGTGAATTCCTCCACCCCCATACTCAAACCAAGTGAACGGTGTTTGGCTCTGCGCTCATTCTTCCTCAGCCGCAAGCTTTACAGACTCGAGACCAAGCGACGGAAGATGGTGTGGAACCGCGTCAAGTTCCCCAACATGGCGGTGACCTTCATGGGCAAGAACGCGCGCACGCGGCTGCGCGACAACCAGTTCGTCTTCCGCGTGGAGCCGCACTACACCAAGCACGAGATCAAGGAATACCTGACCAAGGTCTACGATCTGCCGGTGGCCAAAGTCAACACCATGAACTACGAGGGTGCGTTGCGACGTTACTACGGAGGTTATAACGGTTGTTATGGGGGTTATTAACTGCGGTTTGGGTGTGCGTGACAGGCAAGTTTAAGCGTGCGTACAGAGGCCGCTACGTGTACAAGGAGAAGGACTGGAAGAAGGCCATCGTGACCCTCAAGGAGTAACTTAGGCGCCTAGTTAAAGGTCGAGCAGGGGGGACAGCGGTGCGGTGCGGCGCAGAGGATAGGAGAGAGAGAGAGAGAGAGAGAGTAGCCGCCTCGTGACGTCCGGAATGAGACTTTGACGGCCACTTATTGTTTTCATTTTGTTGTGGAGATGCTGGACGTTGACAGGATGACAGCAAAACTGTTGTGCTGGTTGAATGAGTTTTTGTCTGTAGGACAGGATGAGACTGACGAGACCCTCTCAGATGCAACGAACACACGCTTGCGCAGCTTGTCCACTGCTCCGATGTTATGCCTGGCGTACTAGTTGTACTGGGATTCTCGTTAAGAAATTACGCTCCTTGATGCGAAACCTATAGGACACCAAAGGCGGCGTCGGCGGAAAGCGCCCTCGAGCGGCAACGTGTACAACAGACAACCGTCGCTCGCAACATGTCGTCCCTCGTCAGCCCCCTCGAGTGCAAGCCGCCGGCTCCACGCGCGATCCTTAGTCCTGCTGGCTAACGTCCTCGAAGTTGTCGACAAGGTCCGGGACCTCGTCGTCGTCGTCGTCACCGGCGGCGGCCTTGGCAGCCTGGGCGGCCTTCTGGGCAGCCGTGTACGACTCGGCGATCTGCTTGAGGTTCGCGAGGTTGTCCGGGCCCAGCTGGTTGATGATGCCCGGCAGCAGCTCCTGCAGCGACTTGGTCTGGTTGAAGCCGCTCACGGCGTACGTGTTGGAGGCGATCGAGGCCTGCACCTTGGGGCTCTGGAAGTGGATCACCTGGCCATCAGCCTTGAAGAGGTTCACCTCCTCCACGCCGGGGATGGGGGTCACGCCCAGCTTCTTCAGCGTCGCGCCCAGCTTCTTGTCATCAGCCGTGGCCGTCTTGTGGGCGGCTTTGCGCTTTCGGCGCACCGTGCCCTTGCCGCCCGTACGGACGTCACCGAACTTGGCCGCGAGGCGTTCACGCGCGAGAGCAATAGCGTCAGCCATAGTTCTGTATGTGTACAATCAAATGAGAGGGTCAGTCCCTAGTGTCGACAATAAACGTTGCCAATCTCCCCTCCGCTACGGGGAACAAGACCAAAGCGTCCTGTAATGGGGCTGCGGATGAGAGACGAACGACCCCCATGCTGTCCTGTAACCGTAGCGAGAGGGATCTGATTGCGTTCAAGACCATACAGGCCACTCGACGAGAACGCACCTTTGCAGTAGAAAACTGGAGTAAGTTAGTAGACCAGGCAAAAAATGATGATAGACTGGCGGCGCGCGATTCCGAGCCGCTTGAGGTGAGCCAGCTAATTCGAGGTGCTAATCGGGGTGAGCCTGTCGCTACACTTGCGGTTTGTATGCCTCGCGTCTGGTCGCCTACCCGTTTTTACGGGTCCGGCGCAGGCGCTCTCAACCAATGGATGGATATGCGGCGTATCATTGGCTGAAATGCGTCTTCTTTTCTGCCAATATGAAGCAAGGTCTCTGATACTGTGAGAAAGCATACTGTCAACCTGCAGCATTTGATACCACCATGAACCAGGATGACTTCCGGCAGATGCTCGCTTCTCGTGAGGCTGACAGCGAGCAACGCGGCTACGGAGGCAAGCGCAACTTGACCGAGGCAGATCTGGCCGATATCAAGAAGCTGTCCGTGAAGAAAGCAAAGAAAAAGGGCAAGAAACCGAAGAATGCAACGACCGAGACGGAGCCCCATCCGCCCAAGGGTTTGTACCGAGATCGCGCGGCCGAGCGACGCAAGGGCGGCACAGGAGACATGGTCGACGCCGAAGAGTACAAACATTTCGATACGGAGCAGAGCAAGTTTCTGGGAGGAGATATGGAGCACACCCACCTTGTTAAAGGGCTGGACTACGCGTTACTGGCCCAATTGAAGCGAGAGAAGCAGAAGCTGCTGGAGGAGAAGCACAAGCAAGTGGAGAGAGGAGTCAGTGCAGAGGTGAAGCAGGAAATAACTAGGAAAAGTGACGGCAAACTCACGTTCAAGTCGCGCATGGGGAGGCTCGTGTACTTCCACGCGTGTCAGAGCACACCTGAGACGACGACGTCCGTCAAGTCGGAGCTCTTCCTGCCTGGGAGGATGTACTATACGTTTAACCTGTCGACAGCGGAGATGGACAGTATTCCTGTGAGTGTGCAGAGGAGCAAAGAGGACTGTCCCGAGGCAGACGAAGTGGTGAGCGGCATCGTGGACGAGGTGCTGATTGAGCGAGTGAAGAACGTGACGAACAGCAAGAAGAGTGGCAAGAAGCTGCGCAAGAAGAAGAAAGAGAACCAGATTCAGCATGGAGAGAGGAGAGAGAATGATGTCGAGCGTGAAGTTGATGAAGACGAGCCGATGGCCACTGCTGAAGTTGAGGCTGCTGTTGAAGACGACGAAGATATCTTCCCTGACGCTGGCGACTACGTCCCTATTGATCAGCGGACGGACGGCGAATCCGCTGATGCATCTAAGAAGGAGGCGATCAAGATGGCGGGGTACTTCTCGAACCTGAGTGCTTCGATCACTGAGAAGGAGGCAGCAGCTCGGAAGAAAGAGAAGGACGCTGAACTCGCTTGGAAGGCGACGCTGCAAAAGGCAGTGGAGACGCAGAGGAAACTCGAGCGCGAGAAGGAGCGCAAAGCCAAGGAGGCCAAGATGACGGGCGAAGCGGACGACTATGCCGAGTATCAGGCTGTTGGTGCCTTGGGCGACAGCGACGACGAGGACGACGAAGAGATCGTTCGACGTCGAAAAGCGGCCGGACTCAGCGAGCGTAAGACGGACGTGGACCCAGAGGAGAAAGCGCGTCGGAAAAAGCAGAAGCAGAGCAGCAAACTCGCGAACGACCTCGAGAAGATCAACAAGGTGCGTACGTGCTCAAGTTGAAGTGGTCCGCTCTCAAACTCACCCTGTTTTGTCCCTATCAGATTATGGAGACCAACCCCACCTCTAAAACCTAATACAATTAATTCTCACAGTTCTCCAAGGTATCTTCTATCGAAACGACGCGAGATCCAAGAAGCGAGTCATTCCTGCTTCTACGCGACGGCTGACAGCTCCTCCCGTGCTTCATCTCCTGACGTGCAACCTTCTGCTCCAAGTGCGCCGCTCTCCGCCCTTCCCACTCGTGCAAGTCCCGTTTCAATAGCTGCAGAACTCATGGCGGACCTCGAGCGCAACGACCAATTCGGCTTCCTGTACGAGAACCGGGACCCGTGCAACGCCATCGCGCTGCTGCAATTGGGCGTGACGCTCATTTCCTTCTTCTTCACCTACACGGTGTGGTGGTCGGGGCTCTTTGGGGTCATTGTGGCCGCTATGGGCTACTATGGCTCGGTGCAGCCAGTCATCCAGAGCAAAGTGAGCTTCATCCAGTTCGTACGTGCTGTAACCTGCTCAATTTCCCTCCTTTTCATCGTTATTTAGCTGAGAACTAATGCTTTTCATGTGGTTATGACGCCAGTATTACTTTGGAAACTGCTTCATGCTGCTGTTGCAAGCCATTTCGGCCGTTGTGCTCTTCATCCTCGTGAGTGAGTGGAAGCACTTTGACGCCTGGGCATGGGGCGTCATCATCTTTGGCACATTGTCCTTTGGTGTGCAGCTCTTCATCACGTACGTGGCCATCCAGCGCTCGCACGCGTACCGGGCCGAGCTCATGCGCAACCCGCCGCCCGCGGAGAACGTGTACGGCTCCAGCTCCAGTGGAGCGGTGTACACAGCCATGGGCGCGGGGTACAAGGCCCCCATGGCGCAGATCAAGACCATCTAGGGGCAGAATTGAGCTGAGCTGGACTGTCACCGTGCAGTCCAGCGGTTGTGTAATGCTTTGCAGTTTTTTTCGTTGATTCTGGTGTTGCTTTGCGTACTCTGCCTTGCATTGATTTGTGAGCACTTCCTCTGTCATGGCAAACGTTAGGAGCAGCAAGGACTGTTCACCACGTACGCAGAGCAGAAGACTCGTTGGCACCTTTGCAGAAGTTTTCACCACTTGAGTCGAAATGTTACCGTTGAGCATTGCTGGAGCAGCAGCGTCAATCGTTGAACGCCAGCACCGACAAGAATCGTTATCTTGTCAACCGCAATTTCGCGGGCCTCACAATTGAAATGTGATCTGGGGTGGAGTAGGAACAACAATGTCAACTAATTAATCTCACTCCGCACCTAACTTTCAAGCGCGCAAATGAGGAAATGGCTGACTCATTTTCGAATTGGTTTTTCACCACTACGCTTCGACAGAGTGTTTACTGTGGTCGCAGAATGAAAGTAATAATGCATCTCCTTGTTTCAGTGTGTTCCACGGCAAAAATTGCGAGCAATCTATCACACTGCCAAAATGTCCAAGTTTTTTCTTTTCCTTTTCCGCAAACCACAGTATGATAATCCCAGGCGTAGGAAATGTCCATGAAGACGACGGGTGATCGGTTCTACCATATTTTGCCAGAGGTGACTGTGTGCTTGCGTAGAAGAATTGCTCAAGTTAGGTGCTCATTTTTGGTTACTCATTGCCAAGTCGCAAGGTGACGCTCGGCACCACCGCCTTTCAGAGCCCGTCATAGGCACATCGGACTCACGATTCGCTGTGCGTCACGCGTGATTAGCACTAACCCATCTCAGCTCTGAAGATACTCATCCCGGTGTTCAGACTGCAACTCGTTCTTCACCACAAACCGCCAGTCCTTCATCGTAAATGAAGACCCAAGCGAATGAAGAACTCGTACTCGCACCAGTGTCTGATCACTTTGCATGCGATTGCAGCGAGTATCGCAGCAAACGACAGCAGTCTTGAGCCGGTCGGAAACTTTAGTTAGAAACGAACACAGGAATTGTCAAGCACAACTGAAGTGCGTTTCACAACGAAGGTGACCAAGCAACCGTCGGCTATGTATCCGGTGCCGTCTCCTTCATCGCCAACGGTGACGGGTTCCCACTTTCCCGTCTGGCCGCAAACTACTTAGTATCATCGTGTCATTCTTGAAGATGCCGGCTACCGAGCACATCAAAGTAACCAACCTCCAGAGACCCACCTCGTTGGTTTCGGAGTCCCCAGATACTCACGAACAACTTCAAACGTTCAGCATCGATGACTTGTCGGCTCTTTTGAGCTCCATTGACGACCACATCAGCACCGATGACAGCTTGGATGAGGCTTTGATTTCGACTTCCACTGGTAAACGTAAACGATCGGTGGGTAGTGATGATGATGACACAAAAAGCTCCAATGTCCGTCTGAGGACGTACACGGCACGAAAGGTAAGCACTCGTTTCAAATATCATGCCTTCCAACTCGGTGTTAATATTTGTTTGTTGTTGCAAACTTCAGAAAGAGATCGATGCATTATTAGAAGAGATCCCGTCTCTTGAGGCTTACGTTGACTACCTCAAGCACCAAGGTCTCGAGATCGGGAACGCCCGCCTCGATCTCCTCGACTGCGCCCACCTCGCTCTTTATCCTGGTCTGCTGTTTCGGCTCCGCCGCGACCTTCACGCTCTCGAGGGCGCCCCCGATCACGATCACGGCCACGATCACGGTCACGCGCACTATCACGGTCTGGTTCACGACCTCGACCACCACCCCGTTCGCGTTCACGGCCACTAGCACGCTCACGGTCCCCACCAGCACGATCACGGTCTCCACCAGCACGATCACGGTCTCCAGCTGCACGGTCACGTTCTCCACCTGCACGGCCACGTTCTCCACCGGCACGCTCCCCTCCAGTGCGGTCCCTTTCACGATCACGGTCTTGACCACGCTCCCGGTCTTTGTCTTTTTCTCTGTCGCGACCCCGATCTTTATCTCTGGAATCCTTGCTTTCGGCAGCGTCCCGACGTCCACCACGCGAGTCATCGCGACGCGGACGAGAACGAGATCTTGAGCGATCGCGGCTTGCTTCTCTCGACCTACCTCCACCGTACCGCCTGTCATTGCCAAAATCAACAACCAGACCAACACGACCCAGAAACAACAGCTAGTGAACTCGTGTCTTCGCAATACAGCACACAAGCAGCAGTTTGCATTGGCACGGACCCACTCAGCACTATCGGACTTCACGTGTCGACAGGAGAAGTTGATTTCCTTTCGACAACTTCATTCACTTGGGCAAGGACAGAAAACACAGACTGCAGACGCTGCTTCACGTGAAGCCCACGATGCTTCGAGACGCTCGTCGATTCATGCGAGAACGCCCAGCGTTCATGGACCTGAGCGTACCCAGCTCAGAACAGAGCAGCTTTGTATCGCCATCGGGTGACTACTGCGCCTTGAAGCTTGTGGTCATGCCACTTGAAGGTGCGTTCACAGCCACACAAGTCTTCGACAGGAAGAACCCGGTAACCAGGTCGTGTCTCAGCACCGGTTTTTGAGATCGACTCCAGGAGGGTACCAGGTCGAGTCAAACGACGTTATCTTCAGCCATTTCGAGGAGCACAACCAAGAGTTTGGGGGTACGGCGTCATTGCTATTGACTGTGTCGACAAAGACGACTTGCATCCGTACCTACCAAGCAAGAGACTGCGTCAGGATCTCACCTCCATTCTGACGGTACAGACCTACAAGCACGAGATGCCGTGCCCGCAAAACCCGAAGAAGACAGTGACAAGGACAGAAGTGGTCGTGGCACGGAGCAATTTTTTTCAAACTCCATCGTACTTCGTTGCCGCTGTCGAAGATCGAAATGCAAGACCATCGACCGTTTGGCATGCCGAGGCAATCTCCTTTTCAACGCAGTCCGAACGTCGTTGTCATCTACCAGCGCCTCCCAGCCCTTGGACGTATGATGAACTGCCGTAGCCGACATCGTCACGCTTTAAGTAAGTATCAAAACTCTCAGTTGATTGTTTTAGATTTGTGTAGTTATGTTGTCCCCACCGTGTTGTTTAGTTGGGGTTGTAGTTATCCCGAGAGTTCTAGCCGGCTCAAAGCTTCGTTGCAGGTTTCACGGATTGTGGTGGGTCTTGCACTAGAACACCAATTGGGGGAGCTGGCACTCCCTAAAGCTTGTCCTGCCTGGTGTATTTGTAAGCAAAACTTAAACTGACTCTGTATCGTTATTCTATCCGCCAGCTCGGGCGAGCAAAGCCAACCTCCAGCCACACACTCCGGTGGTTGGCAGCGGCAACCCTGCCACTGCCAATCTGAAGATCGCCTTTGCCGTCCACTGCACAGGCTGGATGAGGCTATCCAAACTCCAACCCACTACAGTCCCCTCTTTCAAAGCCTTATTCAGCCTCGTGAACGCGCTCCACCTCTCGCAGTTGTGGTACCTCGACCACACCGAAATATCCGACTGAAACGAAAAAACCACAATAGAATATTCACTCGAACGAAAGTTTCGCTAGTCAAACACTTCAACTTCAACTTGACCCAGGTCAAGTGGTGTAGTCATAACAGGACAGCACATCATGGCTGACCAGTAGAACTACACCTTGTAAAAATGTCTTGGACTCCAGTGACACAGCGGCTACAGCATGTAGCATCACCCACGCCTCGGTTGAAGCCGAGCCCAGTGCTCAGAGAGCTTCGTGTCTTCCGTAGCCTGAACATAGTTGTCCACGAGGTCCCGCACATCCCGTGCTATAGAAGCAAAAGGTTCCCAAGAATCCTCGATGTCTTCTAATCCACGCCAACTAATATAAAGTTCGTAGTCATTTCGCACCGAGTTCCAGCGGTGCTGCTTGATCTCTTTCACATCCAAAACGATGCCTTGGCTCGTCACATGTTGTATCAATTCATCGGTTACTTGTAAGTCACTATCGGCAAAAACTTCAGCCGTGATGCGTGCACGTCACGTGACTTGCTGGTCACCAAGTCTTTGACCACAAAGTGCCTGGGATGGGCTTCCGTCACCACGTACGGGCCCACGTAACAAGCAACTTGTTGATGTGCTTCTCATCAACCCGAGAGCGCAATACAAAATCTCCAACCGAGAAATTCACTAAATTTTCTCCACGCTCCTTTTTCTTGTTCAGCAATGTCTGCATTTCCCTGGCATTTACAACATTTCGGTGCATGTTCTGGATACTAACTCGTAATTGAGCCAGCGAACGCTCAATTTTAGCTGAGCTACCCACTTCAATCAGCGTATCCTGCCCTTGTTTCTGTAGGAACAGGTGAGAAAATGGGGATGGTGGTGACAGTCCCGTAAACAATTCGAGGGGGACTTATTTGCCAAAGATGGCACCGGCGTGTGGTTTAGACTAGACTGTACAATAGAGATCAGCGACTCCCAGTCACGATAGTCTAGTTTGTATTCCAAAATCATAGCTCGTAGAACTTGGGGAATATCTCGATTCAAACGTTCAATTGAACCATTGATCCATGGACAATATGCAACCGAAAACTGTTGATCACACTTCAACTTCGTGCACAATGTCGCGATCACATCACTGGTGAAATGACTCCCTTGGTCACTGATCCACTGCGCGGGCACCCCAAACCGAGCGTGCCACTGTAGAATCGCCTCTACAACAACAGCGCTGGTCGGTGACTCACACGCAACTAGTTCACAGAAATGGCTTGCATCGTCCTTGAGTGCTAGTAAATATTGATTGTTACCAAACGATTCACCGAGAGACAAAAAATCAAAGTGAAGCGCTTCATTCCGTGTCTGGCTTCGAAATAGTTCTCCCCAAGGCCTCGGGATAATCTTGCCACCTTTGACATGCAAACACAGTAAACACTTCGCTAGGAAACGATCCACATGGACGCATAATCGCTCGATCGAAAACACGTTAGCTAACTGAGTCATCATTGCTTGCCGGCCACGGTGGCCCTGCGGTCCACAATGCGATATAATCATAAGCCGACGTAGTAGCGCCTGCTCCTCCACAGGTATCCATAGACCAACAGTCCGTCCTCACGTTCTGTCAGCCATGAAGGCAAAGACCGAGGTGCCTGGCGCTTCTGGGCTCTCGACACTTCGTCCAATGTCGGCCACACGAACTGCTCATTGTCCAGGGGGCGTAGCATAAACTGCTGCTGTTGTTGATGATGTAGGACACTTCTGGTGGCAACTCGACGGACTTGAACCGCTTGGGTCGGCTGGCAAGCCCACCGACTCAGCATATCCGCCCACACATTCGCCACTCCGGCAATATGGTTGATAGTATATCGAAACTCGCTCAACTTCAACGCCCAACGGAGAAGTTTCTCCTTATGTGCTTCTTCACGCTCTCGTCAGGTGCAAATACGTGTATAAGGTTTCTATGGTCACAAAACATGCGAAAACCAGTAGGCCTCATTAGCAAGTAGAAGAGCTTCTCACAGGCCGTAACAAGAGGAAAAGCTTCCTTCTCGATCACGCTCCAATTCAGCTGCGCTCCTGTAAACGTCCCACTCAAACATGTCAGAAGCCGATGAGCTTGTTGTCCAACTTCCTTATTAGTGTCCCAATTCAGCACCTCTGTAACCAAAATGCTCCAACCTTTGTCAGACGCATCCGTCACAAGCACCATGTCACCATTCGGACTGGGGTGGTGAAGTGTAGCTGACGTAGCTAACAGTTCACGCACACGACAAAATTCAGCACGCAATTCGTCGCTAAACGTAATCGGAACACCCGCGGCAGCTCTCTTCGTCTTCCTGTTGTTTCTTAGTGCGGCATCTAGACACTCTTGCAATGGTTTCACCGCCTCGGCATACCCCACGATGCTCTCACGCAGCCAATTTGCTGCGCAGAGAAACTGTTGCAGGTCAGCTGCCGTCTCTGGATACGGCATTTCCCTCAACGCCTTGATCCGATCGGGGTCATGCTTCACGCCATCACCGTCAATAATCTTGCCGCACCATTTCACGCTTTGCTGGTACAAGCTAGACTTCTTCACACTCAACTTGAGCCCAAAGTCCGCTACTAAAGAAAAGAACTGCTCGAGCTTTGCTAGATATTCATCAATGTCACTAGCGTACAGCAGCAAGTCATCCACCCACACCAGTAGATTTTTGTACAGTAGTTCCTTAAAACAGCGCTCCATCGTTCGCTGAAAGTGAGTAGCTGCGTCACTGCAACCTTGCGGTACACGTGTTGGTGTGTAAACTTTGCTGTCGGTCATGTACGACAGGAATTCCTGGCACTCCGCAGCTAACGGAAGTTGCCAAAATCCTTTAACCAAGTCAAAAAGGCCAAAGTGGTTCATGCCTCGCGCATGCTCCAAAACAACTCGCAGGATAGGCATCGCCCCAGCCGCTGCTTCCGTCAATGCGTTCACTGCACGGTAGTCGATGGTTTGGCGGTATTCATCTGTTCCTGGTTTGCGAACAGGTAGCGCTGCACTAGCCCACCTGCTCTGCGGGTTCTCGTACACCCAACCCAGTCGCTCCAGCTCTTCGTTGAATGTCCTCAAGAAAGTCCTCAAATGTGGTGGATACTGACGCGCTTTACACTTCTGAGGTTTTGCACCATCCCTGAGCTTGATGAGCAAGGGCGGCACTTTGGCAGGCGGGTCCTTGCCTAGTTTAAGCCTCCAAATGTCGTACATGAAAGCTACTTTACGCAATTCCTCGCGTCGCTCACGTGGAAATCCGTTCTCAATAGCTTTATCCACTAGTTCCTCCACGGCGGCCCGTACATCCGCATCAGAATTCACACCGACTCCAAATTCATCGTCACAACCCGTAGGGTCTTCATACCATTTTCAACTAGCTGCTCGAGTTGTTTATCCACATCAATCCCGAGAACAGCCAAAATGTCCTTCCCAATGATGAACTCCTCTTCATCATCATCATCAATGATTAAACATTTCACGGGTGTCGTAAGGCAAACAGGCCCGGCAGCCGTGTGTATTTGCAACTTCAAATAAACGCTGGATCTAGCTCGGAGGACATGCCCTCCTGCAGCCTTCACTTCAATTTCCTTCTTCAGCTCTGTCGGCTCCACCGCCGCACCCTTCTCCACTAGCTTGTCTAGCTGTGTCTTGCTTATGACGCTAATGTCTGCCCCTGAATCAGCGCAATAGGGCATTGAGTGCGCCTCGTTAAGCTTAACAAGCTTCACAGGTCCCGATAAACACTCTTTAATGCGCTTTAATCTTCACTCGCGAGTCAATTGTCGTCCCTCCAATTTGCTACGATTCCTTCGCTCGTGCTGCAGCCTCAGCAGGTTCGTCTTCTCTTCATGCGTCGCAACTGGGCATCTCACTAACCAGTGGTCGCCTTTGCACTTGAGGCACCCACCCTCAGGCTTTGCACTCAGCGTTCGTGGTTTTTCATGTTGGGCTGACTTCATTGGTAGCCGATCCCGAACTTCCACTCCCGAGTTCGCCTCAGAAACAGTAGTCTGAATTGTCGACATATTCAGATTAGACCTTGGCTTTTTCCTCGGTCGGTCCAGATTCGCTGCAATTTCGCGCTGTCCACCAATCCGAGTCACGTTTCGTTGGCGCTTTCGCCGTTGGAAATCCCGTTCATGTTCCAGCGCCTTGTCCAAAATGATCTTGAACAGCTCTCTCTCTCTTCAGTTCGGGCGGCTCGATTTTGGTACGCTAGTATTGCCTCCACGTCGTCACGAAGGGAAGGGCATGTGGCTCAATGGAAGCAACCAACAATTTGCACTTCAATTTCAGACCTTCCTTGTCCTTAAAAAACTCTGCCCAGCCATGTTCATCAATCACCTTCCTACCAGCCTTGAAAAACTGCACCACTCTTTCGCGGACATCGCTCTCTTGCAAGTTCATACGGACGGCCAGCTTAAACTCGGCTGCCACATCCGGCACAGTGTTGTTCTTCACTGTCGTAATGATGGCTTCAATCTTGCCCAGTAGTAGTTCTTCAGTCAGGTCTGCCTTCTCGATTCCCCACTCCAAGTCGCAGAGGACGTCGAGCAAGCCAGGCTCAAAAGAGTTGCGGACGCTCGTCGTCATGGTCGCAATCTTCTCGGGATCGTGGCAGCAACGAACAGCAACATCTTGTTCGTACTCCTTTCGGTGTCGTTTCCACTCCACCAATGCAGCGTGAGATGTACTCTCGAGCATCGGCGCCATTAGCGGTACGAAGAATGGCACTGCTGCCGACGACGTAGTTTTGTCCTTCACTGGAGTTTCCATGCTAAACCAGTTACTAAAGTTAACTTTGTGGTGGGTCTTGCACTAGAACACCAATTGGGGGAGCTGGCACTCCCCAAAGCTTGTCCTGCCTGGTGTATTTGTAAGCAAAACTTAAACTGACTCTGTTTCGTTATTCTATCCGCCAGCTCGGGCGAGCAAAGCCAACCTCCAGCCACACACTCCGGTGGTTGGCAGCGGCAACCCTGCCACTGCCAATCTGAAGATCGCCTTTGCCGTCCACTGCACAGGCTGGATGAGGCTATCCAAACTCCAACCCACTACACGGATATTGCGACAGCTTCGTAGTAATTGAAGCCCACCAAGCAGCAGTAGACCTTCGGCTAGTCATGACTAACGAGATTCGTTGCTTGGTGCAACCACAGCAGTGCGTTGACGAAAGGTACGCAGGAGGAGAATTGTACTCGATCTCAACTGAGACCAATCGAGGCGAAACCAAGCAAGGGCCTAAATAATCAGGTATCTTCAAAGATTGGGTCGTTGAAGTTGTCTTCAAAGATCGAGGTGGCCACTACGCATTGATGATCGAGCTTATCCACCACGAAAGACTAGCAAGTTGCTAGTAGCAACCCACTGCGCTAATCGGCATCTACGGCCTTGTGGACTCGGAAGCCAACCTCGTCGAGGAGAAGGTGCGAGCGTTTGCCAAGCTCAAAGTCGGGTCATACCTCGGTGGTCCGCTCTGGCGAGGACTGTACGATCCGGCGGTGGTGGGGTGGACCTGGACGGCTCAAGAGTATCGCGATGCTGTTGGGACCATCCAGAACATCACCATGGAGGAGAATGGTCGTCACCCGATGATCTTCGGCCTCGACTCGGTCCACGGTGCAGCTTTGGTGAACGGTGCAGTGAAGTTCGGTCAGCAGATCAACGGCGCTGCGTCGTTCAACCCCGACCTCGTGTACGAAATGGAGAGAATCACGAGTCGGGACACGCTGGCAGCGAGTATTCCGTGGTCGTTCGCTCCGATCCTCGACAAGTCGAGCAATCCGCTGTGGGCGCGTATGTACGAGACGTTCGGAGAAGACCCGCACATGATTTCGGTGTCATGGCGGACGCGGTGGTCCGCGGTATGCAGAGTATCAACGACGCTGCTGCTTGCTTAAGCACTTCATCGCGTATTCGCTCACTCCGAGCGGTCATGATCAAGACGGCGTCACGCTCACGGACTTCGACTTGCTCAACTACTTCGCACCGCAGTTCAAGGCGGGGTTTGACGCCGGTGCGCTCACGACCATGGAGAATTATATCTCTGTGAACGGTGTGCCGACGATCGCCAACTCCAAACTCATGACGGACTTGCTGCGCAACGATTTCGCTTTCGACGGTGTCTCCGTATCCGACTACGCGGAGATCAACCAGCTCACGAACTTCCACCGCACCGCTCGTTCGGAGGACGAGGCCACGAGACAATCACTTGAGCGCACAACGCTTGATATGAGCATGATTGCAAGTGACGACAGCTTCATCAATGGCACCAAGCTGCTCCTGGAGCGCAACCCCGACATCCTCAGCCGCATCCGAGAATCTGCTCGCCGCGTTGTCAAGCTCAAAGTGAAATTGGGGTTGTATGACAACGCGATGCCCGGTGAAGAGTACATTAATCTCGTGGGTAATGACGACGATGTCGCTGCTGCACTCGAGATGGCTCGCGAATCTATCGTCCTGCTCCAGAACAACGTCAGCACCTTGCCTCTCTCAACCAATGCGTCCATCTTCTTGACGGGCCACACGGCTGATCGTATCGCCTACCAATGTGGTGGATGGTCGGTGTCTGGCAAACAAATCACCAGCACGTACGACGTCTCCGACGATGCTTTTCCACACGGTATCTCCGTCAAGGACGGGCTGGAAGCGATTGCTGGCAACGACAGTATCACATATTTCAACGGACTGCACTGGAACGGATCGTACTCGGACGAAGACCTCTCGACGGCCAAAGAAGTGGCAGCAAAAGCGGACTACACTATCGCTGCCATCGGTGAGGAGCCCTACCATGAAAAGACCGGCGATCTTGATGACTTGGCACTGCCTGCTGGTCAAATTGAGTACGTGAAGGAGATTGGTTCGACTGGTACCAAGGTCATTCTTGTGCTCTTTGAATGTCGTCCGCGTCTGCTTGGTGAACTGCCAGAGAATGTGTACGCTGTCATCGATGGCCTTCTGGCCTGTGAATTGGGCGGTAAGGCAATGGCGGAGATCATATACGGCCAAGTGAACCCCAGTGGCCGACTGCCTATCACATATCCCAAGGACGAAGCCAACGTCGCCATCCCGTACAACCACCGCGTCACCACGCAGTGCGGCGACAGCGAAGACTGCGAGATGCAGTGGAATTTCGGCCACGGTCTCAGCTACACCACGTTCGACTACTCCGACTTGACTCTCAGCACGACCAACGAGACATCGAGCTCGGACTGCATCAATGTGTCCGTGACGGTGACGCACTCTGGTTCAATGGCAGGCAAAGAGACCGTGATGCTGTTCTTGACTCAGCCGTACCGTTCCTTCAGTGTACCTGAGGTCAAGATGCTCAAGAAATTCGACAAGATCAGTCTGGATGCTGGGGCTTCGCAGCCGGTCTCGTTCACGTTGAATTCGGAAGACTGGGGCGTGTACTACCCGCAGATCGGCCAGGGTTTCAAAAAGGTGGCGGAGGATGCAGACTACGTGATTGCCATCAAGCCCGAGACGGACTGCGACGTGTACAACTCCACTGCAGCATCAAACCCGCTGTGCGCGACATTCACGTTGGCATTGGCGAGTATCCGTTCAACACGCTGGCACCGCTCATGTAAGCAAAGTTCGGGTTTGTAGTTTCGATCTCGTAGCTGTTGACGTTTGGTAAATACAAGTTTTGATTTTTGAAAGCACTTTAGCCATGGAGACCAGCAAATTTGAATGTGAAGTCGAAACCTGCGTAGTAACAATAACGTGAAGCAGTAAAGCAGCTAGACTAGAATGTAGCAGTCAAAATATCGTACACGTACACGTACCGAAATGAACCACGCGGCAGCTCAATACGATTGCCATCCAGAACAGCAACTTGCCTTGGATTGACACTTTTTGGGACTCGAGGACGAACGCGAGCTGGTACAGTGCCTGCATACCACAATTTCGTTTGATAACCACCATTAACATGGCGAAATGACGCGACTTGCAGCAGCCCAAATACCAGCACAGGAAACACTGTCGCTCCCACATTTTCTTGCGTGACACCAGCCATATCTGTGTGGTATTTGGCACTGGGAAGGCGAACCATCACGAGTATATACGTGATATAGAAGAAGGGGATCACAGTCTCCAAATATGCCGTGACAACCAGGCACTCCATTGTGAAAAGCGCCTCCAGTGAACTCCGCAAGAATGTTGGACGATCCACTGGGCGAATATCATTCGAGACTGGTCTTGGCAAATCTCTCACCCCAGAAGGAGCAGGAAGAACCATATCGATGGGCTTTCGAAAACAGGCTCTGAGAGATCGATGCTGAGCCTTTGTCTCGACTAAGGGGACCACACTGGAAATATCTTGGTTGGGAACAACTGCAGTTGATCTGCACATACAAACCGGAGTAACTCTCGGTTTTTGAAGTAACCTCCAACGTGTCGAGAAGACTTGCGTCTGCTGAAGATAATTTGTGAAGGAAACCGGAGCGTACTCGAATGTCGGTGTGGATTTGCTTGTTCAATTCGTCAGGAGCATGACATAAAGCACAAAGGGCACTGAGCAGACTACCTCTGTTAAAATTGTTCGGTGTGCCCGACGAGTCAATGGGCTGGAGGAGTATCGTTGCTATTGCTCGAGTTCGGCGATGCAAACCGTACAGCATAATTACTGTCTGCACTAGATCCGTGGTAGTGATCGCTGAGATTGCGAGAACAGAGGAGGCGCTCTGCATGCACGTGGAAACATAGATCGCATTAAAGAAATCCACCGTGAAAATGACCGACTCTGGAGCCATATCCTCAATGTGCCTTGTACACCGCAGCACGATATTTTTTATCAGCACCTTCATTAGAACCAGAAGGAAAATCAAAGCAAGTTGGTATCGAGACCCTTCTGCTAGCCTGAAAACTGCTTCGTACGCTGGATAGAGAAGCAGCATCGAAATTGGAGCAACTACGAAGGCTACGTATCGAACGAGTTGTTCACGTTGTTGTAGCATCCGCTGCAGAACTCGACCCCCCATCAAGACACGAAATAGAACGAGATGTAGCGTCTCAAAAATTGGGGCGCATGTCAATATGGAGAAAGGAATGGGGAAGACGAAGTATTCTCCAATTCCCATCGCGCAAGCAATGAAGACGGTAGACAGAATACCAGAAAAAATGATGAGCTGGCGTGCGGGAATAGTGATACCGTTGATGAAGAACGTCGCTTGGGATGTGATTGTGTGGGCAATCAGGAACGTCAGTATTGTAACTCGTATCCAGTATCCGTAGTTTGCTTTCCACCCCATTGCCGGGTCTTGGAGAGGAATAGTTTCTTGAATTAACACGAGAGAAATCATGGGCAATGGAGTACCAATACATACTAGCAGCACATGCAACATTGATGCGTTCCGTGTGTAGGCATCTAGAGCGAGAAGCCGGTGGAGTGAATATTTTCCGCCGTAATAGCTGACTTGTACACCTTTCCAAGCCCGGAAAGCCTGGAAAGCACCAACCGCTTGGCCTCATCTGATTGCAGCAGTGAAGGTACCAGAGACCGCAAATCACTTGCCAAGAATACCAAGTACGTCTTCCAATAAATAGATTGTTTGTCCTTGTGCACTCACACAATTTACACGAAAGGCCCGACACCGCTACTTTTGTTATGAGCCACCTGATGGTAAGTCGAATAATCCGAATCGTCGGCATTGTTGTCAACATCAACCAACATTCGAATGATCCAGCATACAGATTGATGCCGGCCGATGGTCTCCAAAAGCAAAGAGCCGAACGCTTGTGCTGCCAGACTCGTATCCACTGCCATAATGCGATCTGCCTTCAACCCAGCAAGTCAAGTGGTGTATCAAGTCTTCCCCGACGCAACCAAGATGAAATTCAATGTGTTTCTCCTCGCTCTCCTGGCCATCCTAGGTATGGTCGCCGCTGCTTCCACCGCTGCCGAACAAGCTCCAAACCAAGCTGCCGTCGTGAAGACACCTGCCGAAGCACTGGAGAAGCTGCAAGTGTCCGCCTTGCCCGATGGTGTCACACTCACGGGGACGACCGAGAAGATCGACCCACCTGCTTCTGCAATTGCTGCTGCCAAGGAAGCCGCTGACGACAAGGACGGCAAGAAGGAGCAGTTCGGATGGGGCTTGGGTGGCTTTGGACTCGGAGGCTGGGGACTCGGCGGCTGGGGCAACTGGGGTGGCTGGGGCGGCTTCGGGCCCTACCGCTTCGGCTTCCGGTGCGGCGGCATTCCTGGTTGGGCCTACCCGCTCGGCTACTGGAACCTCTACGGTGCCGGTCTGTACGGCGGTGGCTGCGGTCTCGGCATCCCGTTCGGAGGGCTCTACTACTGCTAAAACGACCCAACACCTCACTTTAAATCTTACGCCGGACAATTGTCACTTGGCTCATTCGTACCAACAACAATAGTAAACGCGCATTCTTTGACGACTCGTGCCTTGCTGTACCAGTCCTTGCATTGGGCTTGGCATTTCATTTCGTTGTCGATGCTCTCAGCAGCGCTGTTCCATCATAATGGCTACATTTGCTCCTTAATGTAATCGCGAATGGTTAAAGCGTTTCAACACATTTACATCTAGGTTGGGACCTACAGCCTCGTCTCTGTGCGGTTCACCTGAACCGCTGAACCGTCCGCACTTAGTCGGGAGTCTAGCCGCACCAGTCATTCTCCCCTTTCTTGGGAATTGTATGGGCCAGTCGTCCGCCGGGGCACTTCGGACGGCCATTTATTCTTTGGGACAAATCGGAAGAAAGAATATGGTGTCCTTGAAGCTTCAGAAGCGGTGCGTACAGGGCTGCTCCTTCCTAATCAGCAGGTTATTCCAGGTGCCATCACAGTGCTGACGCTCTGTATCTGTTGCTCTCCCTCTCAGTCTGGCCGCGTCCGTGCTCAAGTGCGGCAAGCGCAAAATCTGGCTCGACCCCAACGAGTCGAACGAGATTGCGCTGGCCAACTCGCGCCAGAACATCCGCAAGCTCGTGAAGGATGGATTTGTCATCAAGAAGCCGCAGGTGATCCACTCGCGTGCTCGCTTCACCAAGCGCAACGAGGCCAAGCGCAAGGGCCGCCACACGGGCATCGGTAAGCGTCGCGGTACGGCCAACGCGCGTCTGCCCTTCAAGGTGATCTGGATGCGTCGTATCCGTGTGCTCCGTCGTCTCCTCCGCAAGTACCGTGAGGCCAAGAAGATCGACAAGCACATCTACCACGAGCTGTACATGCGCAGCAAGGGTAACCAGTTCAAGAACAAGCGTGTGCTCATGGAGACCATCCACAAGATGAAGGCCGAGCGCCACCGCGAGAAGACGCTCAAGGAGCAGTCGGAGGCCCGCAAGGAGAAGGCCAAGTCGGCCCGCGACCGCAAGGCCAAGAAGGCCGCTGCCCCCGTCGCCAAGAAGGAGTAAGTTTGATCTCTCCTTTTGCGTCGATCGAGACAGTGACCGACCCTGTCCAGGTCACATGAAGGAATAAACTTCTTCCCGAAGATGTCCGCATCTTTTGTCCCACCAAACTGCGTCGTCGCTTTCTGTTGTTTGTGTTTCTAGTCTGCTGGTCTAGCAAAACGTGTCGTGTCTTGGGTACAATCTGCTGGTGTTGTTATGGAGCTCGTTGAAACCCGAATGCCCTCCAACGAGTCGTAAACCACAACCCACTAGAGTTGCAAGCATGTAGCGATGGTAATTGTTGCAGTGGAGTTGTTTGCATGAGGGCAAGCCGCACACCAAGTCGTTCGTCACCTTGAGAGCACTTCCGCGTTAAATCGAGGAATAAACCCTTTTAACAAGGACCGATTGCTCATTAAACTCAGGTTAGATACCTTTATTTGTCCGAATCGGCACTGTCCTATTGCCCACGTACGAGGCGAAAATGGACTCGGACGCCGACGGTTCCATCTCCAAGACCAAGCTGCACGAGGTACTGCCACCTCTCACACTGCAGACACAGCTTCACTACTCCATCTAACGTCTCCCTCGCTCCTGCAGACGTTCGATGTGCTCCCCAATCTCATCGACGTGCTCAAGGACGTCCTGTCGGCCAGCTCCACCCAAGAAACCATGCGGATCGGAGACGTGTCCGCATCGGTACGGACTTTCAACCAATGGGGTGGTGCACTGGGGATTTCATGTTGTTGTTAATGGGCACTTGGGTGTTTGGTGGTCGATAGGCGGTCTCGGTGAAGCAAAAGTACACGGAGGCGCTGGAGCCTGCTGCGCTCGCTGCCTGGTACTGACACGTCACTGGAAGAGCAGGAAACGGCCATCGCGGATGCGAAGGCGGAGCTCAAGCGCATCTCGTACGTTACGACCGCCGAAACGACGGCAGTTTGCTGTTGCTGTGTATGCTCGTTAATTGACGACTAAATTCTGTTGTGATGGTGATGCGCTGTGTGATGCAGAAATGTGGTGGAGCTGTACAGCAACACGCTCTATCGCGGAACGGACGAACCTCGAGCAGAGATCAACGACGCTTTCTCTCGCAAGAGTCTCTTGAAGTGAGCTCTGATGGCAGTCTTCAACGTAGTACTATATGCTGGCCTTCCTGGTCGTCTCAAGCACGATCGCAGTAATGGAACACTCAGCTACTTTTCAATAGCGCGTCCTTGTATTTATCAAGCGCTCAACTTTGTTTGTAGCTAGTAGAAGCCGAAGTAGCCCAAGAATTTCTTGGAGAACTCCACGCCGAGGAAACACGCAGCGTTGGCGGGGAATGCACGAGCCATAGCAGGACCCACGCCGTTGAAAAGCGCACCAGCGCCCTCTTCCTTCATCAGCACCTGGAAGCAGTGGGCAATACCGCGGTACGTGCCCTCCGGCGCAGTCTGGATGCGCGACTTGATGACATCGGGCGGGATGGCGATGACCCAGTTGATGATACCCGCGAAACCGCCAGCCACGAACACGCGGAAGGCATTCAAGTCCGACGGGTCCTTGCCCTTAGGCGTGAGACCGCGCTTAATTGCCTCAAAACCGCCGAAGTATCCCACAGAGCTGTAAAATAGCAAAGGTAACAGTTAGTCACCCAAAAACTGCAGTGAAAACATCTTTAGATCACTTACCCTGGGACATCACGCAACAAAGTAGCTTCCCAGCCGCGGAAGATACTCGACAGACCACCCGTACGGTACAACTTCTTGGCACAGTCAATCATGCCGTCGTACAGTTTGGGCTCACCGCGCTCCACAGCCTGTGCCTGGATCTGCAGCAAGCACTTGATGCGCTCGCCAGGAGCCATGACCACAGTGGCCGGGATGGCCGAGAAACCGCCGGCAAACATAATCTGTCCCATAGACAGTGGTGCCGTGGGTGACTGACCCGATGCCTTGATCTGTGGGGCGAATGCAACAATGCAAAATGCATTTGCAATTGGTTAGCACACGACGACATGGTTGCAGCAAGGATTCAATATGGCTAGAACATCGTGCTTACCGCGATGAGCTTGCCCATGTCGTAGCCCCAGAAGCACGTGGCGAAGATGGGGGTGACGCCCACCAGCGGCGCCGACATACCACGGTACAGGCCGCGGAACTGCAGTAGACAATTGAACAAAGGATCACCAAGAACGTTAGCATCCTAATGAACTACTTTGTTCAATGGAAAACAGCTTATACAAGATGTTGAGCGGCCGTACCCCGTCCTTAGCGACCATCTTGCGTGCGCAGTCGACGGCGTTGGTGTACATGGGCGGCTGGCCAGGCAGCGGCTTGGCCTGCGTCTGCATGTTGACCTTGATGAGGTCCAGGGGGTGACCCGTAGCCACGAGGCACATGCCTGCAAGGAGCAACAACGTAGTAGAGCCGTCGTCAGTGTCACGAGCATCTAATTAACCTCACACTCTCAATACTGAAACGTACCGCCAAACCCGCCGGTAATGAAGGACACGACACCCGACGTCGCTGCAGACGGAGGAAGATAACAGAACAGTCAGCTACACGACCATCTATTGCTGCAGCTACAGCGAGGGATGAGCAGCTGAGGACGCACGTTTGTTGGTCGCTGCTTCGTCGCTCATGGCGGTTGGAGGGATGCAAAGAGGAGGAAGAGGTCTGGGGCTCTTGGAGCGGATCGAGGAGTGGGGCACGTTCGAATGCGCGGGGGACTCGCCGTTTACGTGTGAAGCTTTCCTTCAAGTTGCCGCTCACTTGGCCCCAGTATGGCCGCCCCGCTGAAATGCAAGATCCGATCGGCTCTCGCAGGTTTAGACTTGGCGTTTGTATGTCGTGTTAAATGATGCGGGCTCACAGGATATTGCGCTTTGATTGGCTATTGCGTTTCAAAGGTGCACACGAGGCTATCGCCACCGGACCGACACGAAAGGCACTCTTATCGACACCGAAGTAACGGGCGAGTGACGCAGGCACCATGGCAATGAGCAACTTGGGCAACTCCGTCCAATACTGAGTATTGGACGAGCGCCACGCCTGCCATGGGTCCTCGCTGGTCGCGCGTGACGCGCAAGTCTGGCGGTCGGTCACTTTGCGATCGGCGCGATCGAAGTCAAGGCACAGGTGCTGTGCTGCACACCGATTTCGGCGTGGTATCCGCTTGTCGTTGTCAGCGCCTGGATTGTGGGGGTATCAATGTTGCAGGCGTTGCCGCGCAGTTCAACCCGTTGTCGGAACAAACGGACAGCGGCGACGGCCAGTTCAACTTGCATGCCGCGTACTGTGCCAATCGAGCAGTGAGTGGCCTGGTAACGACCCCAGCGTCCCAGGCCGCTGCTGGCCAGCCAGAGCGTTTCGAGGAGCCATTGCCAGCCATCACGCGGCTGAATGCTGCGCGCGCCCGGCTGGAAACTTGACTGGCGCAGGGCTGGTCCGCGCCGCTGTGGCGAACAGAGACGCCTGCAATCTTGCCACCAACCAGCCGGACGACTCGTCCTCGCCCGCCGAAGAGGCGGCGCTTCATTCGCCGAAATGAGTCGACGGTCGCGCCACGCACTGGCCGAAATTGGGACGGGTCGCCCGCCTTTTCAGCCAATCTACACACGCGGGTTTTGGCCCGAATGGCGTTTCGATCGTTCTCTGCGCTGCTCTCACTTCTCTTCTGCCGATGGCTCGGTCATTGCTGAATTTGCGCTCTGGAGCGCAAGTGCTTTCCTGGCAGCCTTTCCGAGAAGAAGAGGGACGAGCCGCCGCTTGAGCCTAGACGTCACATCGAAGCTTAAGTTGCCTGGCAGTACACTAGTCTTTTCCCACCCGCCTTCCACCCCTGTTGTATTGTGCCTCTTGCCAACGGAGCAGCGCTCGCGACGCTGTCCTGTTTGTACACGTGCATCTCACCAAGCAGCGTCAGGACTCTCTGAGTCAACCTTAACACACCCCGTCGCCTCGCCTACGTTATGGAAGTGCAGGTGGACACCATGCCGATCAACCAGAGTTCCAAGAAGCGCAAGAGCCTCTTCAGCGCTGCGTCGCCCATCGCGCCACGCTTGCCAGCTTGTGGTGGCATGTGCTCACCCATGACCACGCCGTTGGCCACCGCCCCAGCGTCGCCTTCGTCCGCGGCAGCCCCGACCGACGGCGTCAACCTGTCGGCCGCGCTGACGGCTCTTCAACTGTCACTCAAGCGCGACTTGGAGAGCTTTGCGCCGCCTACACCCGCCGTGTCACCAGCCCACGGCCGCGGTCCTGCCAAGCGCGCTCGGTTCGACTTTGGATCCATCGAGGAGGAGAGCGAAGCAGACGCCGAAGAGCAACAAGGCGTCAAGGCGCCGGCAGTCCCCACGACCACAAATGCGCTGCTGGCCGTCAGCAACCGCATCAAGTTTGAGCTAGAGAAGCGCCGCCGCCGCGATCGAGAACGGGCGCAGAAGCCGCGCAGACGGAAACAACTGAGCTACTTCGCGATCGTCGGAGCTTTCCAACGCGCGGCGCACGAGCGTGAGCTCGCGGTGCAACTCGAGTGCGTGGTCGAGGCGTCGACGGACTAACTCCACATCGCTGAACACCAGCAGCTGGTCGTCCGACCGACTTGCAGTCGTACCGCAGTCTGGTGAGTGACGTCCTCCCTTCCAGCATTGAGCATTTTGAGCTATCTATTCGAGCCACACATAGTCTTGTGCAAATAACTATCGTACTAATACAGAGAAACATTTACCATACGCCCGCGTTCGCTCGTCCTTAATGCGTTGTAGAGAAATCCACTAACAAACCTTCATCTTTGAAGCTCGTCGCAGCCACATGTCGCGACATTGGCCAGGTATTCCCATCGCCACCTGGCCGCGCATTACACTCGCGTGGGGCGTGGCGCGGCGCGGCACGCAGCGCTCGTCCGCAGGCGGCAACGTATTCTCTCCATGACGCAGGACGGAAACCGGTCTCCCCGCCCACGACGCCACGTCTCACTCGCATAGCTGGTATGAAGAGCGAGAGAGTTGCATGGAAGCCAGCCAAGAATTTCACGGTGTTGTTCCGAGTCAAATTTGGGTGGCGTTTCGTGGAGTGGCCTTACACCAAGTAGTGTCCGCCACACCATGCTCTTCTACCCACCAAACAAAAGTGCGTGTTCAAGCGTGGCCGCTGACCAGCCAAACCTCAGAACCTCCTCCGTCCACCATGAGCGCCGTCGTCGCCGAAGCCGAGAAGCGCACGCAGACGTACCTGCCCCAGATCGAGAATGGCCAGACGCTGACTGCCACGTCTCTGGCCGCGCTCAGCAGCGAGCTGCCGAGCTTCCGCCAGATCACGGGCAAAGTGCGCGACGTGTACGCGTTCGAGGACCGCGTGCTGCTGGTGTCCACGGACCGCCAGTCGGCGTTCGACCGTGCACTGGCCTCTGTGCCCTTCAAGAGCCGCGTGCTGACGCTCACGAGCGTCTGGTGGTTCGAACAGACCAAGCACATTGTGCCCAACCACCTCCTGGGGGTGCCGCACCCGTCCGCCATGCTCTGCAAGAAGTGCACCGTGTTCCCCGTGGAATTCGTCGTGCGCGGCTACATCACGGGCTCCACGAGCACGAGCATGTGGACCAACTACAAGATCGGCAGCCGCGACTTCTGCGGCCACAAGCTGCAGGACGGCTACGTGCAGCACCAGAAGCTGCCGCAGAACCTCGTGACCCCCACCACCAAGGATGACGAGCACGACGAGCTCATCTCCGGCCTCGAGATTGTACGCAGCGGACGCATGACCCAGGAGCAGTGGGACTACTGCGAGAAGAAGACGCTCGAGCTCTTCGCCTTCGGACAGGAACAGGCTGCCAAGCGCGGCTTGATCCTCGTGGACACCAAGTATGAGTTCGGCATCGATGACGCTACGGGCGAGATCATGCTGATCGACGAGATCCACACGCCTGACTCCAGCCGCTACTGGCTCGCGGACTCGTACGACGACCGCATGGCAGCGGGCAAGTCCCCCGAGAACATTGACAAGGAGTTCCTGCGTCTGTGGTTCCGGGAGCACTGCGACCCGTACAATGACGCTGTTCTGCCGGAGGCCCCGAAGGAGCTCGTGAGCGAGCTGTCTCGCCGCTACATTCTGCTGTATGAGCTCATCACGGGCTCACAGTTTGAGTTCCCGGCTTTGGGAAGCAAGCCCGAGGACAAGCTGGTCGAGGGTGTGCGAAAGGCGCTGCTCTCGAACTAGAGTTGAGTTCTGCACATTTACATTGATGTAGCAAGACGAGTCTGGTGATCTCCTTGTAGATCAAATACATATGCATACTACATCAATCGGTGTTGATGCATTATTTCCCTGCTCGCGGCGAGGGAGGACCTCGAGCTTCTTTCCTGCCTACGAACGATGACATTTCAAAGATGGACAACGCTAGCGCAGGTGCAGGAGCTATGGTAGCCGCCGCAATTGTCGCCGCGGGACCAACAGGTAGAACAGAGGCTTTCGATCGCTGCCCTAATATCTTCGACGATGGCGGGGATATTGTCGGCTCAGGTTGCTTTTTGGCATGCATTGCGGGGACACCATGGTCTTGGAAAAACTTGGCTGTCTCACTTAGGCTCGTGCTCACTTCCCATCGAGGCTTGATATTGCGAGCCTTCTGACAGCGTCTTATAAAGAGCAACATGCTGGATGCAGCTCGCAGTCTCCTCAACGGGCTGAGCTTGTGCATATCACGATGCGCGAGTTTGACAACGCCGCTGATGGTGATGACCGCGCCCAACGAAAACATTCCGAGTGCAAGTGGCTCCATGCGTGCAAACTCTTTAAAGTAGACGCCACCGCCGAAGATCGAGACGGAAATGAAGAAGCACTGGAACACAGGCACCACGAAGACGGCATCAAACTTCTGCAGGCCGTGGGCGAGCCAGTGAATCTGCATGAAGACACACGCGAGCATGCTGAAAGTAATTACATAAGCCTCGAACATATCGAACTGGTTGTCTCCCTCAATGGTTGTCTTCATGAGCTCGGCCATTGACTTGGCGAACAGCACAGACTGCGCGCCGAAGATGCCTGACAACGCAGGGTAGCTGACCGAATGTAACTTGGAGAAGCGCTTGTACTCCGGCGAGCTCCTTCCTTTCTCCTTTAGTAGACGCTCCATCCTTCGGGTCAGCAAGAAAAGCGCAGCGCACAAGACCCCCATAAGAGTCGCGTACATGGCAAAGAGAGGTTCGCGATAGAGTGCAACCAGTTCATGCACCGTGTAGCACGCGCTCTCCTTTTCGGCAAAAGTGGCGACCACAATGATGCCCAACAGCACAAGTGCGGTTCCAATGGCATCGGATCTCGTAAACTTCTCTTTGAGGAAGAGGGACGCGAAAACAACATTTGCAACCATGGTCGATCCTCCGACAGGAGTGGCCAGGGACTGCGGTAGGAAACCCAGTGCTACGAAGTCGAGCGCACTGCCACCCACGACGAGGAGCAGTCCGATCACCCACAGCGGCTGGCGAAAGTAGCCGCGTTTGGAGCTAAGCGTACGGCCCTTGGCCTCTCGCATGAAGGAGAACTTCTGCATGTTCACGCCCATGTTGGTGCAGACGGAGCCAACGATGCTGAGGATCACGCCCACATACCACAAACTACTGGACTTGTCTTCGATCTCGGCGCTCCCGCTTCCGTCGTGCTTGCTGCAGGTCATGGCCTCGTGCCCTGCACTTGATGAGCGATGCGATACCCTTTTTACACGCTCTGGACGCTGTTGTTGTGTTTTTGGCTGGCCTTACACTGCGTCTTGCTTCATATTTTTAGTTGTGTGTCATAAGATCCGACAATAGCGCAGGTCTGAAGTGTTGATGACTGAAGCCACTTGGAGTTTGTATGGCTCAAGTTGAAGTGGATGTAGCCATGTTAGAGTTGGCTGGCGGCGATCGTGAAGCGGCGCAAAACTTTGGCTTGGGAGAGCGCTTTCCGCGACAATTTCGCAGCATGAAACGCTGAGAAGGCAGGCGATTCCCACCATTGCTTGCTCAACTGCGGCGATGATCGCCGGCATGCACAAGAACAACTATGCTTTCAAGCCGCGCCCAGATGCATTGCGTGTCAATGCGGCGATATTGTTCTAGATCTTCCCACACTGCTTGGATTTATCTCACTTTACTCTTCTAACTACGGCCGATTGATCGACCACTAACTACCATCGAGCGCCGCGCATGCACTCGGACGCGCACGGCAGCTTGCTCTAACACTACACTACTACATCAACTACTACTTTACTTACGTCGTCCCGTTCAACACAGAATGGACTGCAGCGACATGGGCACGCTGGCCCGACGAGTGTTGAGACGTTGGGCGGACGGCCCAGGCACGCCGTTGTCGGCCGTCCAGTCCAGCTTCATGGGCTGCAGGGCCATTGCCGAAGCACCAGTCCCACTCGCACCCTCTTCATCGTCCGATAAAGCGGGGTGCGCCACCGTGGGGGAAACCGCTTTCTTGCGGCTCTTGGCGCGGTTGCCGCGCTTGACCATCTCTTCCGTAGCGGGCGAGGCCAGGCGTCCGGCCGAGATGCCCTTGGCCGCCGTGTTGGGGTCCTGCATGATGCACTCGAGCGTGTACTCGAAGGCGGCGATCTTCTTGGCGATGTACTCCTTGTTGGTGCCCTTGGCCACGACCAGCGACTCGCGCAGCATGTCGATGCTCTTCTGCAAGCTTCGGATCTGGCGGTGCGGCCAGCGCTGGATGCCGTGGCGTCGACAGATCTTCTTGAGCAGCGTGGCGCAGATGCCGAACTTGCGCGCCACGGCGGCAATGGGCATGTTAAAGCACTTGCGCAGGTCCTCCAGCTGCACCACGGGGCCGTAGCGTTTGTTGCTGCCTCGTGGTGTCATCGTGACGGCTCGTGGCGAAGCTGCAGCCGTTGCAACCGCCAGGTGCAGCGGCAGTTTGTAGGCCATGGGGCTCACGGAGCTGAAGGCGTCGAAGTTGAACACGTCGGCGGGACTCGTGGCCCCCGAGGGCGGCGAGGGCAGAGACACCTCGACCGAGAGCCCGGCCATCTTGCCGCGGTAGCTGGGCGAGTGCTGCGGCTCGAGCTTGATCGACGCAGCGTCGAAGGCCGCGGGGCTGTCCCGCTTGAGCGACATGAGGATCTCGCCCATGAGCATGTCGTCCATGCTGAGCGACGTGGAGATCGGAGCCGTGGCGGCCATGAGGACGGAGTGGGCTGATGCGCGAGACGCGGCGGATAGCGTTATGACCTCTTGGCCATTGTGGCGACCGCGGGAATCGAGTGGCGTGTGCGCATAGCTTCCATTTTTCCAAATTGACTGCGTTTCACTATGTGGGGTGGGAACAGACGCTAAACTTCAAAAACCTGCGGAACCGCATGTCGGCCGCGCTATGCGCGACCGGATCAGACCTCATACAAAACGCAAGTCAGAATGCCTGCGAGACTCGATCGCGAAGAGGTGACGGGATCGTGGCGCTGCGCCCCCTCCCTCCGCATCCCTTCGCGGTCCTTGGCGCGACCTTCGTGCGACATCGCGCCCCTTCGGCCACGCGGCGAGATCTTTGACGCAGCTGCGGCGCCAGCACTCGCCGACGATGGCTGCAGTTCTCAGCGAGAACTTCTCACCCTCGCCGACCAATTGCGCGGCCTCCTCTGCCTTGCTGTTCGTTGTCGGGCCTCCGCGCTTGCCGTGCGATCCGAGCGGCGCGTCCCCATTTGCCGGCGTCGGGCTCCGATGTTTGGTCCGTCTGAGACAAAGCTGGATTGATCGACTCCCATTGGCCGATAATCGTTTTGGCGAATGGCGTGCCCCCGAGGCTTGCGTGTCAGCCGCTTGCATTTCGTCAATCGGGACAACTTCAATGGACACCTTTGGATCCGGTTTCCGCTGCGTGGCAACTCTAGACCAAGCAGTCGACCAGGACGGCAACGAGCAAAGAGACCATATCGCTCGTCCACAAAATCGTGTTGCTAATTTCCTTACTGATACTCCGATTGCTACGCTTTGGTCTTCTCCTTTTTGCGCTCCTGATACGCGCTCACGTCGACTTCGATGTACTGCCGAATCTGCTTGCGGGTGGCTCTGATGTCCTCCGCACAGAACGCATTCGATGTGATCAACGCGTCAAGACCGTCGTCCGTCACGTCCTTGCCGATTACACCGCCGTTCTCGGACAATAGACCGATCTCCAAGCAGTTTTTCAGGATCACCTCGGCAAATTTCAACACGTACACGCCGCAGTCGTAGCTATTCTCTTGCAGGGGGGCGTTCACGTTCATTGTCATGACGCGATCTATGCTGTACTCGGGGGCCTCGTCGTCGTCGCCTGAGCGCCCTTGGGAGTTCTCCCACTCCAGACGCAAAAATCTGTTAGCAACAACCGTTAGACCCAACGTTGTCTAAAGAAACCAGGCGAACGCAACGTACGCTCTGAGGTTACGGATGATAGCAGCCTTGCGGTGGTAGGATCCTAGTGGATCCAAGACAGCGATGCAGGAGAACGCATCGTCCTGATGGTTGAAATTGCATGCCACGACTGGAGTGAGTTTAACCGACATCGTTTACATATACTCATGAAAACGTACCTCGTTGCACGAGGCAGAGCCTGCGAGACCGGGGTTCAAAATAATGGCGAGGCTCCAGTGCACACTGAAACATACAGGACAAAAGATTAGCGTAACGGCAAGGTCTGCGCACGAATATCGCAGTACGTACTCCTTGTTGATAGGAATAAATATGATCGAGCGCTTGAAGAAATTGGACCGTGTAAGCCATGTTGACACGTTCTTGTATCCAGCTTCCATTCGCGCACTTGTGGTAGCACCCTTTCCAGCTCTTAGCCTGGAGTAAAAATGCGAGCTAAGGAAGAGCACTTTTTCTTGGACGATCTCGTTGTCTCGATAATGCTCTAGCATCAAGCGTCTACCATTGCAAAAGTGGTGCCCTCCCCACACGTCAGTACCCTTTCATTTGTTTCAACGATCAGAGCACTTACTTGAAATAATAGTCGATGATGTTGTCGTTCAGGTAGCGCCTGGGCTTCAGTCGAGAAACATCATGACTGATAATTGTCACGATGTCTGAAGTGCAGGGCGGCAATGGGTACGTAAGCACCGTAGTGTTACCGGTTACATCATTCATATCCGACTCCGACGAGCTGCAAACAAAGATACAAGCTGAGTGCGCACCATTTCAAATACATAGATCAACGTCGGTCCCGTACCTATCCGCTTTTTCTCCGGTACTTTTCCGCCGCCGCGAGCGCCGGTCTGGACGGTAGGTAAACGGATCTTTCACCAATGCTTGAAGATGCTCTTTCGCTTGATCCTTCTCATTTCTGCCAACATCAACAACAGTAAAAAGAGTTAGAGCGCGGTAAATGTCTACACATTTTTCGAGATGTGTCATACATCATCATAATGTCGGTCACGGCTCGCAGGTGGTCGATAATCTCGTCTAGATTCGCTCCTGTAGCGTCCTCTAAAGGTCGGAGGACGATGTATGCTTTTGAAGCGTCTACAAACATTCACAGGTATCGTCAGCTTCAGACTGCGTTGTTTCCTCAGAAGAGATATCGCCATAACGCACCAGAACCTGCAGGATCGTAAAAGCTCTTCATCGCAACTTGATCCGATTCCAGCGGCAGTGATAACTTTAGTGCTATAAAGGAGGCCTCGTCCAGCAACTGCTCCATCCTTCCTGACTCCTCAACATCAATTTCGTTGCTACCAGCTTCCTTAGACACGTCGTAGTATCTGATACACACACGAGCGATAAGTTTTGGCGAAGGCAAGTATCACTTGATAAACGTACCTAGCATCACGCACGCCGTTCAGGTCAATCAAGTAATTCTCTTTGAAGGGCCACGAGTCATACTTCGCCCGAATGTTGCGCATCCACAGCCCGTTACCTCGAAAGAATAGGTCAACAATGCACTGAAAGAGACCGATCATCACGTCACAATTGTGAATCCGCGCCGTGGCAAGTAGCTCGATATCCTCCAAATCGACTGCCGGCTGCTTCTCTTCCTGCGATTCTGTTTCTGCATTTTTCTGTGAGCCTTTCAAATCTCCAACCTCTGCATCCAATGTTCTTTTGGTAGGGCTGCTGACTTGCACTTCCGGCTCCGAGTCCGAGTCCAGCGCAATTGGTTTGTCCGCTGATCCTTCCGAGTTCATCTTCCGTTTACCAAGCCTCGCTGATCGCATATTGCGAAGCGAAAATGACGGCGTCGAGACCGGGGAGTACTCATGCAGTCGAGACTTTGTTCGATCGCGCAAAGAGTAGTGACTCGTTACCGGTGTAGAGGTTTTCCGTTCGTTGTTCAGCCTCAGCCTCTTCTCCGTAGACGCTAGTAGTGTCCGAGGCTTCGTCGGTGTCCTCACTACTACCCTTGTGCTTACCCACCCACTGGAACCTGATGGCGGCCTCGAAATACCCTTCTTCGGCAGTGGTGCGCTGGCAGCCTCTAACGACGAAGGCGTCGAGTACGCCAGTGATTTTTTCGTCGACATCGATCCACGATTCCTGTTCGTGTTTTGCTTGGTAATCTTCGCAAGAAAGTCGGTTTGCTTGCTTGGTGGGTTGAAAACCTGCAGCAATACCACTGACAAGTCAGTTTTCCCCGTCTTCTCATCATAAAACAAAACAGTTTTCTTTACATTGTCGAGCACCAGGTCCCCGACCATTGAAGGCTTAGAGTTGACGATGGAGGACCCAGGAGCACTGATGCTCTGTCCACTGGCTTTCGGTCGATTGGACACGTACTTGTCTGGGCGTCCTTCTTGCTGTTGATGCTCGTGTTGTAGCTGGCCATTGCCTTCATAGTGTCTACCGCTGCTGAAATCGAAATTGTTCTGTCCGTCCTCTCCCCAATTGTAGCGGCGGGTGCAGCTGGAGTGAGAAAAGCAAGAGGATACAATTGTCCACAGGAAAGAGACACAACGTCCATGAGTGAGCGACAGCCACGCAATACAATTGAGAATAAATTGCCAATAAAATGCGAGTGGACGCACGGTCGCGAGCGCTCGGCGGCCGTATCGAACTCGAGCGTGTTGGAGTAGTGCGGCGAGTTGGAGCTGCTGGAGCGATGACCGGAGGGCGCACGCATGCGGTTCGAGGTGTGGAGCCGAGCGCCGAAGCGCCGTCCCGGGTGCTCGTCCATCGTTCTCTACAGCCCGTGCTTCCCACGGATGAATGGTGTAGTACACCCCATTAATGGCGTGTCATACACAAAATACAATGTATTGGCGGCGCCTGTTCTTAGGTGATACCTTAGGTGGTAGATGCTACTCGGATAGCTGGAATTCATCACCGCACGTACAACCACAGGGCAAGGACGAGTGATAGCACCTCGTTGTTGCTGCAATTTTATATGACACGTGCATTGGCTAGGAGGTGGCAAAAGCCCGAGTTTGAGATGGTGAGTATGAACCACCAATCACGCCGATACTTTATTGTAAGTTCAACGCACCAAGAAAGCAACACGTTGGCAAATGGCTCGCTGGATGGAAGAATCATACATCCTCTGCTTGCACCTATTTGCTCGTGTCGATATCTTCTCGTACACATTCTCATTCTTGTAGTTGACACTTGCAACTCGTGATAGCACTCGAGTGCTGCTCGAGCAGAACAGTGTAAACAAACGTGCTCCGTCGTAAGGAGTCTAGAAGACCCCAAGCACACTTGCCTATTAGCAACCAGCGTGCCACTCGAAGTTGCCTTTCGGTGTTCGTCATCTCCACATTAAGTGGTCAAAAAGGTGCCTATTTCAGCCAATCGTAGACGACGTTCCGTTCCTCGGAATGCACAGATCTCGCCACTTGTCAAACAGAACAACTTCAATTTCGCTGCAGACGAACGGCCCTGAAAGATCGATCTCTCGCTCACCCGAAGGGCATGCGCATGAGTGCAAATGCGCAGGCGCCAGTGGACTTTCACTTGGTATAGAGACCTCGGCGCTGGAGTGTGGCCTGTGCTCGCGGTTCCGACGACAAGAGTGGCGCGGGCTGAAGGCTGGTGATGTGCAGCTTCAGTACAGATGCAGATGAGCTGAGCCCAACAATGCCCAGCCCGAGATTGCCCACTTGCAATTGGCCGTTGTTTTGCCGGTTGAATCTCGGTTGCTCGGTGGATTGTTGACCAAATTTCAACCACGGGCACGGGCTTTGAGAAGGTGAGACGATGGGAGCGAGAACAACTGCAGCATGTACTGCCACCAGCAGTGTGGGGGAACAGACTGCTGCCTTGGCAATTGTAACGCCGCCGCCACGAAAAGAACGCACATCTGGGCTTGCATGCACTGATTCAAAGCTTGTGTTATCCAAGCAGACGCGAGCGGTTGCGACGCGTCCCGCGTTGCAGTTTTCCGGCGTTAGACTAAGATACGCTCCGGCATTTTTGACGATGGGCCGCAGTTCATGTACTCGCATGGCCGCTCGACGTTCCGCTGCATCAGAGCCTGCAGCAGTGCAAGAACAGCGAGCGTTGAATCTGCGCTGGAAGGCGGTCATGACCATTTGAAAGTTGCCTCGACGTCAACCCGATCCACCATCCCGCTTAACCGCATACGCGTCACCCATCCGGGCATCACAGGGAATATGTTCATACAGGTCTTAGCATACCACTTTCCATCTCACACCCAACCGATTTGGAGAGGGTTCTCCAATCCTGCAGGTTTTCTGGCGGTCTGTGCGACGTGTTTTTGTGATGTCGCTTGGTGCCGCCGCCCCTTCTTGCCCATACAAATTTCAAGACGAAACCGGCGCTTCCAGCTGGTATCCGTCCCAGCCGCCGCTCGGCCTCATTGTGCAAAGTCTCCGCTCGCTCACACCAGAGCCAGAACGACTTCCGCTTTACCGCCCACACACTTTGCCCATGTCGGACGTCGCCGTGCCGTCCTTCTTCCCCACGCCCACAGAGATCGCCGGCGGTTTGCGCTGGGTCAAGCAGCACCCGGTGGTGGCCACGGCCGCCGCCGCCGCCGCCACGGCCGTGAGCGTGCTCACGTACCTCAAAGCCGCGGCCGAGGACGAGCGCGCGCTCCAAGTGGCGATTCTGAGCCCCCGCAAAGCCCACGAGGGCGATGACCTGTGCAGCAGCACGGAGAGCGACGCGTCTACGCCCACAAGAGACCGCACGCTCAGTCCGCGCAACCTCAGCGTACGTGACGCCATTTGCAACAACTTGTCAACGTGGTCAAGTGGATCTAATGTCACTTTGTGTTTACCAATTGTGCAGTTTGGAGAGCTAGACGCCGAAGCAGAAGCAGTGAACGAGACAGACGAGTCCGTGGAGAACAGTGAACTGGAAGCAGCTCTGAGTCAGGCAGATGGAGACACCGTGTCCCCGCAATGGGGGTGGTATGTCTCCACGACGCCACCTGAAGAGTATTACCAGTGATCCCCCTATTTCCCCAAGTGCCGTAGATTTTGAACCTTCGAAGCGTTGTGACGGACTCCCCCACCATTTTCGGTGACGCCAAGTGGTTCTCCAGACAAACAACTTGTTGCGTCACCAGACTGAGAAGTTGACTTCTTCTTAGAGCTGTATTTGTCCTAATATATTGAGCCCTCGCAGTGCCATCACTACACTTAATGTCTTCTTCGTGCCGTGTGTGAGTCGTATCATAGTGGGTGCAGTGCTTCCTAAGCTTCGGGGATTGTGCGAGAAGTGCTTCCTTGAGATCGTGATCTGCATGGTGCCTTCGATAGAACGACAACGGTAACTCGTTTCGGCTTGCAGTCTGTGGAGAGCAACCTGCGATGCCTCGGTGTCCTGGCCGTTGTGAGGATAATAGTCGAATGGAACAAGGAAAACGCTCGCCGAGGAAGCTCAACTTCAAACGTTCGTCTACTGATTACAGAGTTTCTATTTGATTTGGATGGTATTAGCTAGAACTATTAGATGCGTCTACGAAGACGCGGAGGCATCGCGGTCGCACGAGACTCGGCGTGCTCTTGTCGTGGTGTTGATTGCTGCGGTCTCGAGGACAAGTTGAACACCTTCGGCGCTCAAGAAATTGTCCTCGAGTCCGAGGAATCGCAACGATGGGCAGGCGGAACCTGCTAGCAAACTCTGCAACTCGTTCACGCAGTTGTCGGTGACGAGGTTGCCGCCCATGCACAACACTTGGAGTGAAGGACTCGAGTGCTGCTGCGTCTGAGCAACAGCAGCCAGAACAGCACGCAGTCCGGTCTCACCAATGAAATTGCGACGCAAGTCCAGACGCGTGAGGCGAGGAGCTTGAGCCGACTGGAGTAGGCGAGCCACCTCGAATGCACCGAGGTCAGCAAGGTTGTTACCTGCAAGCAGGAGGTCCTCCAGAAGCGGGCAGCAGCCCGTTTCCAATGCACCACACAGTGCCTGAAGGCCGTTGCGGCTCATGGTGTTGACGAACACAGAAATGAGCTGCATCTTCTTGAGACTCGGGAAGGCCCCGTTGTGCAGAGCGGCACCAAGAGAGAGCACTGCGCTTTCACCGTCGTTCGATTGATTCGTCGGCAGCTCGGCACAGCCCCAGGCGTAGAGCGGAGTCGTTGCAGAACCCAGTCTCGGTGCCGTTGCAAGCAGCGACATCGCGCCAGCCTTGTGCACCAAGAGCTGCTGCAGATTAATCATCTGAAGCATCGACGAGCCGGCCACCAAGCCGTGAGTCAATTGATCCACCTCCACCGTCAAACTCAGCACGCAGCTAGGCAAGAAGGCTGCCGCGAACCGGTTCAGCACTCGTTGACGCACCACCTCCTTGCCATCCAAGAACGCGAACACGTGACGAGTGCAGTCCTCTCCGATCATGGCGAAGATGCTGCTGCTGTAGGTGCTTCGTCGGCGCTTGTTGGTCTTGGTCACTTGCATCAAATTCCTCGCCACGACGCGGCGCTTCCTGCTGTGCACCACCGTCTCGCTGGCTGCAGCTTCGTGCACACTGGAAGCCACAAGACTCTGCAGTCGTCGCCGTAGGGTGGCCAAGTTGCAGTACTCGGTCAGCGACCCGGCCCGCGAATACAACGCTAGCTCGATGCGCTTGGCCAGCAGCACCGCTCGTTCGGGGTTCACGTCCGTCTTGCTGCGAGCCTGTGAAAGCTGCAGAATACGCTGCACCATCATGCGCCGTTCGGGCAGGTGGGTGGTGGACTGCCATTGGGACCGGTGGTTGTGCGTCGCTGGAGCTTGGTGCATCTTGGAGCTGCTGATACGTTTGGCATTGGGTCGAAGCTGCAGATTCCATTGCGGGACACCGGAGCCCGTCGGGGTCGAGGGCGGAGTCATCACCTGAGCCTGCATTAATTGCTACAAATTCGACGTCGCTACCGATCCGCCGGTGAAAGTGGAAATGGCAGCTCGGAGTGGAGGCGCTCGGCAAGCACCGAGCGCTCTTCTACAGCACCTTCGGCTTGTTTTTCCCGGTGCGCTCGGCTCTTTTCTGAAGTTGACAGTGCTGCCGTCGGGGCATCGAAACGTCCGGCGTGGCAAGGCCACCTCCGCACATCCAGCTGACACCTGGGAAGAGCTGCCTCCTTGTGCTCTTGTCGCGAAAAGACGAGCTACAACCGCAAGCGCTGTGTACATGTACGAAAAGGAGAGCGGCTTACGGGCAGTGCGGCGATTGTCGCGTGTGGTGCATGGTTCATAGTGCACGGTCGATAGTCTGACCTTCCCTTGGTCAGGCTTAGCTCACCAAGCGGGTGCGATTCGCCACCAGCAGCCGAAGCCGCATGACTTCTACCATCAAAATGCCATTCGATTGCCAAGCGTTTGCAATCGTGGATCGGCGGTCGTCTCGCAACAATAAGCAAGTCAGCCTCTCTCTGCATGTAGAGGTCTTCATGTGTCCGGATTGCATCTTCCACTCCAAGACGAACTCACCGCCGCTGATTATGGAGCGTCGTGGCAGTTCGTCGAAAACGCTTCTACAGAGCTTGGTGGCTCTGAGTAAGGCGAGCGCCATGAAGCGAGCACAACTCCATTGCACCAGCCCTAGAGAGGTGGGTGTCCGCGCCGCTGAGTTCCTGTCGTGCTACACGGAGCTTGTGGAGACCATGCGTATCAGAGCTGCCATGTTAAAGGCGACCTTAGTGCTGAACCGCGTGCTAAAGTGTCCGCAGCTGGGTGTAGAGAATGCAGCCCCACGTATGAGTGCATTCGGCCGTGTGTGTTGACTTTTACTGCGTGACTCTATGGTGCTCTCCTACATGTGCATGTTTGACGAGGTTGAGCTGAGACTGACGAGATCGTTGAGTTACTGAGGGTGGACGCGGCATTTCGCCAGCCCAGCGGCGGCACCAAAGCGCTCGCTCGCCACGTCTTTATTTGACCGAGGCGTCGAGTGCTTGATGCAGAACATCTGCGCGACAGTCAAACGCTTCCTTGCCTGGTAAAGGAGCGAAGCTCGGTGAGCTGCCGGATATTCTTTTGCGTCGCGGCAGCGTTGGTCTTTCGTGCGCGTGGTCCCAGCTGTGGCTTCCTGTAGAAGCAGTCGCACATGACTTTCGTACGAAACTTCAGCCCACCACGTGTGGCTTGACGATACCCAAGTAGAAGTTGGTCGTCGTGCGATCGAACGGAAACGAGGGCCATGGTCTCCGCTTGGTGCATGGTGCTCCTGTCCAAGTAGGTTCACCACCCAGCCCTCCGTTACTGTCTGCCGAACTGATGCGAGCCACTACGATCGGGCAGTGTCCGTCCAGCGATAAGGCATCGTACGCCTTGGCCTTCCTTGTCGCAGGCAATAGAGCTCCTGGTGGCTGAATTCTTGCAGAGGGAGTAAATGGGCTGGAGCGGGCGAGTATCCACTGCAGCCGTATAGAGTGAAAAGATCGACCCGGCAACCGCACGGACGAAGCGCACAACACCCACAGCGTGACCGCGTTCGCGGTGCCTCGCGGTTCAGGCGACTTTACGCTTGTGCTTTCGCAGCCAGCCGCTGTCTACACGTGAATGGACTTTCGCCTTCGGTTTTGTGGTAACCAGCCTTGCCATCCGATCGAGCCCGTATTTCTACTCGAACGCCCAAACGAATGGCGTCGAGAGTCGACCGTAAGTCGTATTACTCGAATCTCCTTTTCAGTACGGGGACGGTTTTTTCAATGCTTTCATCGGCTTTTTTCTATTTCATGCAATTTCGGATGATTTCTATGCTGTTGTGGCTATTTTCGATGCCAGTGGCGATATTGTATTTTACGGGCGATATTGTATTTCTTATTGCTACAATAATTTTGAACACTAGCCGGCGCCGCCGCTTCGCCCAGCGGAGTGGGCCGCCCGCCTCCGCTTCGCTCCGGCGGGCTAATTTTGTTTTATCTACTTAACCCCTCTGTTACCGGAAATTGGGCCGCTGAACGCGCTAACGAACGTCGTAAGTTACGACGAAGAATATCACTAGGAATTTGTATTGCTAGGTCCTTTCCATGACTAGATACACGTGGACACAAGCGGTGTCACGTATAAAGTTTGAGGGTCTTTTGCGGTCACTTACGACGTACACGTGCACTCGATTGAGAGCAATCCCCAAACTTACGACTTTGGCTGATCAGACATCAGGACCAATCGGCAGATGTCGGATCACGAAGATTGGAAAATCACACAAAAAGAACAAGAATCAGGTAAAGTCGTGGTTTTGTTCAGCACATCACTATGAAATCAGCAAAAACGCAAACATTCCAGCCAATCACTACTCCTAATTGGCGTAAAGACCTTTTTGTGCCAGTTGAGGTCCGTTTTGTGTATGTTCATAGCATTCTTTGTGCATGTTCTGATTTAACCTCTCGAGCTTATACTTTTTTCGGCAAGAAATAAGCTTGCTTAAAGTATTGGAACGTTTTTTCCGAGCCATTCCCTGTTTGAAGCAACAAACTACGTCGTAAGTTACGACGTAGAAAATCGATTCGTCGTAACTTACGACGTTGGTAACAGAGGGGTTAAATGAAGCGTTAAAACATTTCAGCTTGTATAAATTTAATTATATAGTACCATTTAAGGCTTATGCATAGTTACGTTGGTACCCATCTCACTTAGGGTACGTTGGGTCCCAACCCGTGTCGCTCGCTGTTCCAGCTCGCTCCACTACTGCGCTTCCCCGCCTTCGATCGAAGCGAAGGCGGGGATTGTTGTTATTTTTTCACAGTCTACACAATAGATCCTATATATATGCCATGCAATTGTTTGCCTGTTATTATGCAGTGTCAACGTCTTTCATTCATACTCTTGTTGCGTCAGTATACAGTGTGTCAACCGCCCGTGGACACTATGGTCAGTGTTAGGTCACAGCAAAGTAAGCAGGCCCGGCTACGCTTCGCGTTGCGGGCTTTATCAGTATCGTCAACGTTAAGATGATCACTGCTGTACGCGCGACATTGATGCTGTACATACATGCTATTTTGTATCTCCAGTATACTGGTCCCCGTTGATAGCATGGGCTCCACTTTGGCACATATAACTACATTGCATCTCTATTTACAGTGTGACTCGTGCATCTATCTGCACTGATGTACAACCGCCGCGTGTAGTTCAGTAGTTTGTTCTAACATCGTCATTGCACTGCCGTCATCCATGTACATGCGGGCTGCGTCGTCGCTCAGGCTAGGTTCTAGGTTCTAGTCTCGTTACGGGTCTTGCTATACGTCAGACACTCATCCACTGCTGATCAATGTGGTCCATGTATGACTCACCCTGGCTTGGAAACGCATTTCTGGACTACAGATATACTCACTACAGTGTACCCCCGCACTCATGCACTATTCTCATACAAACTGATTTCCTCGGCTACGTCGTAATTATTTCACAACACGCTCTCGCAGTGGGCTCACCGTATAACCAAGGGTTACCCGTGCATATCTACCGCTCAATATAGCCTCGAGCGCTACATGTCGTGTCACTGTATTCCACCTCACACGCAACGTCTATCTTTGTCGACCGCCGCAGAATATATGCAACTCCATGAACAACCGCGCGCACAGTTCAATCACCCTGCATAATTGCTAGGTGCTCAAACGTCTAACGCCTACAGGGTATAGACTGCTGTAGTGACTGCTGTAGTGACTGCTGTAGTGGCTACTCGGGGTATCGACTGTTGTAGTGCAACCTATACTGCTGGAGTGACCACTCATGATATAGACTGCTGTAGTAATCACTCGTCGTATAGACTGCTGTAGACTGCTGTAGTGATCACTCGTGGTAGAGACTGCTGTAGAGACTGCTGTAGTGACTACTGTAGTGACCACTCGTGGTATAGACTGCTAACAGGAGTACTTACTGCGCGTAGAAAGCAAAACTATATAACCCTGACCTACATACTTCAGCGCACAGTGTAGTGGCGGTAGTAGTCTGCATGTCCCTGCGTGGCGCTTTGCCAGTCTCCACCTGGAAGTCTTAGATACTGCTCCAGTCAACACCACGCCCGTGCTGCAACTTGGTGTACCGGTACCTAACTCGTGTACGTCACACCAGACAGTGTGTCAAACACAAAATGCTATTATTGGCCAATCATGTCGGACCATGTTGCGGCAGTCATCGTACGCGTTGCAGGTCTCACTAAAACATGCAAACCGCACAACAACTGCCCTACCCACTGCAAATAGTACATGATTTTGTAGATAGTATCGTTCGCCTGATCGCCGCGAGGCCGCCTTCGCTTCGCTCGGCAGCAAAACATTTTGACCAATGAGAGGCCACCTCGCAGCGTGACAGTTAGTGGACTATATTTGTAATAAACGCATAGCTGAGCCGAGTCAGGAAGGTAGGCTCAGGCTGTAGAGTAGGATAGTAGACTATTGAAAAAACCCACCCCGGCCAGGCAAAAGCAGAGGTTTATGCGCTAAGACGTTGAACGGAGTCACGGACGGACAGACACGCCGACAGGTTAGTTGCTTAGATGAACACATCTTTTGGTGGGAGGAATACACCCCTCCCTTTTTTCTATTATTTTCTGTTTTATATGATTTTTCTTTTGTTTTTCTTTTCGCTATCAATGACATGCAAGTGCATACAGATGACTGCAACTAGTGTTCACACTACCTGCACGTCACGTTTGGATGATGTTGTGACCCATCTTAAACGCGTAGTTGACACATCCCGCAAGTTGCTCAACATCCATCGTCATAGATTCGTACTCGTCGAACTCCACATCCCAATACCGTGTTCCATCTCGTAAAAATGGAGGTTTGATAGTTCCCACGTAATCACGCTGGGTTACGACTCCATCATCGTCCGTGCTTTGAAAGGTCACCAGAATGCTCCAGTTAATGACACTTGCTGGCTTGTCGACCAATCGCTTGACCATTGCCTCCTCGCTGTACTGAGATCTCCGGAGGCCGTCCCGCTCTAGACACTTCGTTTTCTTTCTTGGGCGGCCAGGCGGCTTTCGAGCGGGCAATCCGTGAAGCATAACATTCAAATCCACAGAATCAACGAGGTGCAAGCTTGCTAGTATGTGAACACATAGCCAGCCAGTCTGGTAAATGCCTTGCAGTCGCATTTAAACTTCTTGCGAATAGTCGTGATTTCATTTATCGACCACGACGGTGCATCCCAGTCGTGCTCGAACGGCACTCGCTCGAAGACCTGCACTCGGTGAAGAGATAGGTATCGAAGCTGAACATTTTCGATCTTCTCGTGCGCTCTCAAAATGCCGTCGAGAGAGCGTTTGTATAACTTCACCCGAGCTGCGTCGACGTTTTGACCATGGATACTGTCGTCTCGAACAACGTAGTACTCCGTGTTGAAGAAGTACTCTTCAATGTTGCTGACTGCTCGTCTCGATTTTCCTCTGGGCTTGGGATAGGGGTTTTCATCGATGCACAAGGTTCTAGCCGCTAGCAGCAACTCTGCTCCAACTGGTCCACTTGCATAATGGCGTGTCATCTTGGTACCAACGTCCAGAGCGCACTGAGCTAAAATTCTCGACAATGTCCCAGCTAGAACATGACCAGTCGCCGCGCGAAGATGAATAGCCGCAACTGCTTTAATGACGTGGTGGTACGACTCGATCGGATTTTGGTTCGGTACAACTCCAGGCGAATCGCTAGCGGTACAAAACCACAAATCCCAAGGGTCGACGAGATATTGTTCCTCCAACCAGCGAGCATAATCCGTTTCCCCTAACGTCGACCAGTTGGATGTAATCAGGTTAGCCAAAGCTTCAAATTGATCAAACAGCGCGAGTAACTAAGATAATCACGTTGTGGCTTGATAATGTCACCATATCGTTCCGAGTTGGTCAGTATCCCATTCTTACCCCGCGCCTTCCGTTCCAAATGTGGCCAACAGTTCAGCAATTTTTTGCCGGCCACACCTGGCGAAATGCGTTTCGATCTCAGTTGAATGATCCATTGATCCATACTGAGCGTCCATATCGCAACAAAAAACCTGCTGTGCGCAATCCTTGACGATTGTAAAGAGTCGAGCGTACGCGTGAGTCGTTTCTGTGCGGACGAACACGAATGCTGCAGGGTAGAACTTGTGCTGGTACTTGTGCGTGGCAGTGTATCGAGCTCCGTATGTTCCAAATGAAACGAGAGTCCAACCTCCGAAATGAAGCTTGTACGTCCCATCGGTGGCCATAAGTACGTCCTTATGCTGCCCAGCCAACATGCGAGGGATTTGTTCGGAATAATCGTCTCGAGGTGCAGATGATTCCTACGGAGGTTTTTCCGTTGACCAACTTATCTGTGAAACAGTGCAGAACCAGTAACTCGTTTTGATACTCCAACGGCTAGTGGTTGATCCTGAGCGAGTCACTTTCCTCACGATACTTCATGCTCTTGAAAAATGTGTTCTTGGTAACGCAAATCCTCGGTGCTGCCCACTCCATTATGTCCGCGAACGTTGTAATGTCAAATCACCTCGTTTTTGGAGTTTGTGTGCTCGATTTTTCAGTTGGGTGACCGACGGCAGCAAGGCTGAAATTCTTCATTGCCCCGATATTTCTCCTCCAGTGTGATTCTGCACTGAGTCGGTCCTTGTCCACCAAGCAGCACATTATCCACTTCTGACAAAAGCGGCTTATGGATACCCGTTCGCTGGGACGTATCATCAGCCACACGAGTGGTGTGCATTCCACTTCGAAAAAGTTGAAATTGTCCATTGCGTTCTCGTTTGATGCGAGCTTCAGCGGTGCAGTCAACATGCGACGTGCATGACAGCCTTGTGGAGAACCGGCCATTACCCGAAACGCTGAAGCGAGCATTTTCCAGACGACGTCGTCGTTGGAACGCTCCACGAATTCCGGTGTTCGTGGGCGTGGGCCCCACATTCCCTCGTCTTCTGACGACGAAGATGACGGAGATGGGAACGGGGGCGGAGACCCGCGGCTCTGGCGCAGCCGGCGCAGCGAGACCGTGAGCATGTCGATCTCGAGAGCCTGGCGCCGGATGGTCTCACGAGCGTCGTTGAGTTGAAAATGCAGCCGCCGGATGCTGGCGGCTGCATCTCGGACGGCGGAGCGGAGGTGGCGGAGAGCGCGCATTGCAAAATGAACCGCCATCTCAGCTCCGCCGAGAACACAGACAATAGAGCGTGTTGTTAGAGAGCACAATAGATTAAGTTAATTTCTATAATAAATCTTGTCTAATTCCCAAACGTGTTGTTCTTGCTTGCAACTGAGCATCTTACGTTTCGACATCAATAGTAACGGGTGTAATGCAATATAGCGGGAGTTAATAGAAAGTATACGGTTAAACAGAGTGTAGCTAACGTAATGGGAACTAGCCACCGGGAATAGAACGTAGCCGGTGGAGGCATAAATAGAAACTTTTCTGTTTCAGTACCGAGCCGAGTCGATCGTAGTACATGTACGCAATGCGTACCGTGGACAAGATTAACCCCTTGCACAAGCAAAGGTATCCAGCATCCAGGGTGCATTCCACTTTGAAAGCCTAACTCATTCGACAATCGCAAAGACCAAGTTGGTGTAGATTTGCCAAAAAAAACAGCAGTATTTCCTCATTTCGCGTAGTCATTAGGGGCAATCACGATATATTCAGTAATAGAGAGCTTACGGATCGACTTCAACTCAAATGAAGGAATGAGTTGAAAACCCTCAAAGAGGACCCGTAAGCTCTTGCTGAAGTCGGTTGATGTCCCGTGAGCCACTGACCAGCTTTGATGCGAGTGCGTCGACGGATTCTTTACAGAGTCTCGTGTATTGCTTGAATGTGTCGGAAGCTCAGCGGCCGTGGAACTGAATGGTGAGAGTATCCATACCAGCACGGTACACTCCGCTTGCCCTCAGTGAGTGTGGACTTAGCTCTACCGGGTTGTCACCTGTTTCTATGGCAGCCTTTCGGAGTAGGATCGATATCGCCGAAGAGGAGACGCACTTCGGTCTGCCGTGTTCATCGATAAACACGGCTGCGGGAATATCCGCCGGCAGTGCCTTCTTTGCCTTGAAAGACATAGAGCTCCGAAGACGGGGCAAAGGTGGCCGTGGCCCGACCGATTCAACATTCGAAGTGTTGGCTTCCTTTGTTGATTTGTCTTCGAGCCTCTCAGGCGAATGTGGACGGCCGTGGCGTCTTGGGCGGTCACGGTAGGCACGCCGTGGCGATTGAGCACACTGATATCTTGTGCTCTGAGCGCAAACCACGCAAACTTCTTACCCGCCGAGGCAATCTCCGACCGTCGGAGCAAGAAGAAGAAAGCCAGGCACACAACCCCCCAAAGCGCTTGGTCCGAAGGGTTCGCAAGGTTGAGATAGCTGAAGCACGCCTCGAGGAGGCAGATTGAGACCGGTGCCTCATGACGAACGGGTTGGTCAAGGCGACTAATGCCCTTCAGGAGCATGCGGATTTGTGTGTGGGCGCGTGGGAAGTCGAGGTTGGCCGCCTGGAAGAACTGATTGATGCCGTGCAGAGTTGCTGCTATCGTGGAGGCGCGGAGGGGACGTCCGGACCCAAAGCCCGAGCTGAGGCCTCTGAGTGCGAAGTCGGTAATAACTTGTAGCTTCGACTCCCCGGTGAGGTTGGTAAGAGTAGGGTCGATCCCCCGCCTCGTTGTCCAGCGATACCATGTTCTCAGTGCTCGGAGGTTTTGTCGTATGTTGATGAAGCGACAGAATGGGCGCGGAGATAGAATGCCATATCGCTTCCAGACCGGTCACATCCGTTGAAGTTGGTACCTGTCGCCAACCACGAGTTAGTTTTGCGAACATGACTGCCGATGGAGCACTCGTGGACATCCGATAACCCGCATCAGTGATAGTGTTATCCACGCCTGTCACGTGTGTAGACGAGAAGCTGAGCCCGTACATGGTCTCCCAGTGTCCAAGCAGGCGAATGATGGTCTGTGCTCTAGGGTTGCAGGAAGTCATCTTGTTCTGCCAGGCAACGGCAGACGTATTATCGATTCGGAATTGAATGTGAAGCACACCGCCAGTGTTTTCCGCGTTATGCAGAGCTCAAGCAGGCCCCCAAGTATGAACCGCGAACGCACAGCTGAGAAGTTCGCGATAGTTGCTATCGAAACCCACTGTCGGATCTCGGATCCGTTTTGGTGGCCTCGATCAGGCGGCGTTCGCGATATGGGAAGGTGTATGATAATACTGTCCTGGCTGAGGGGACGAGAGCGCACAGACCACTGTCAGAGACATCCATCTCTACGATGATGTCCGGCGGCGGATGCGAGCGAAAATATTTCAGGGGTACACCATTGAGCCGGGGTGAGTTAAGGATAATTCACCAGACGAGATCGTAGCGCATCCCTTCTGAAACGGGTTGTCGCTGCCACCGACGGAGATGACGTTCATGTTGCCGCAACCGTCGGAGGAACGACCGAGCATGTCGCACGCACGTGGCTACGTGGCGAAGTCTCCCGAGCAATGATCTGTATTCTGCACGTGACAATGATTGGGCTGACAGGGTCGAGGCGACGCATGCTTTGGCTTTCTCAATTTTGTTGTCAGGCATGGCTACGGTCCCGACCACCGTATCGAACCGCAGACCCAAGGCTTTCTGGCGGGAGTTCCAAAGCGTAAATTTCTTCTCATTGATTGCCTCGTGATGAGCATCGCGTGTCTGAGAGACTGTTCGGCGTCGGAACAGTTGGATCCGATATCTACGGCCACATTGATGTGGTCATCCACCCAATAGCAATTGAAAGCCCCGTCGGGGTTATACTGGTTGGCAGAATTTCCGTGGATATGGGCAATGGCACCGCCCACGACATCGTAGCTAGCCGGAGAACCAGTCCATCCAAATGCAGATGACGTGTCGATAATGAGCGCATTGTCTAGTTCTAGCCGGCCGCCGAATAGATGTGCGCATTCGCTGTGGGTGCAAACGTTCCGGAATGCGGAGGCAACGTCGCCGGCCTGGAGCTGGACATCTGCCCCGGGGAACGCGTCTTGCTGCCGGAGGATTTCAGCTGCAATGGCGTCGCAGTGTTCGAACGTAGGGGTACAGAGGACCGAGGTGTCTGTGAAGTCGTTGGTCGACTCGCCATCGGGAAATGAGAGGTCATTAATGGTCCGTCCACTGACGCGCGGGTCAGTTTTACCTTTGTCAACGACCCCGAAAGGGCTGATGTGCACGTTATGCCATATTTCGAGTATGTCGAGATCGACGACAATACACCGCCATTTGTCTTGCTCTTTGCGAATGTTGTTCACTAGCACAGTGTATCGATCGTCCGCGGACTTGTGGATGGCGGGGTACGACCGTTGTGGTGGCGCGGGGGTCGTAAGAGGAACCCGAACCCGGACGCCATACTGGGCGATCTCGATCAAGGCGTCAAGATGCTGGTAACCTTGGCACGCGTGACGGAGTGCTTCTGGAATGAGGCTTTTGTTCAGCCTGTAGTCATCAGCTGTCTGGCCCCGCACCAGCTCGACGAACTGTGTCAGTGAGATCCGTGTTCGCCGGACGAATTTAGATAGCACGGATTGTAGGGGGTTGTTGAGAGATGGAACAGCGCGTTGTGCAGCTAGATCAGGTGGTGGCAGAGCTTATCCGACCTGGTTTAGAGCCGCGTTGATGTTGCGCAGGCGGATGGTTTCCCACAGGCCGGCCCGCGATGCTGCCTGTTGAGCAAGTCTTTGGGTTGAAGCAATCGATGGAAGCGGGCGGACCGGACTCGATGCATCGGCACCCCGAGAGATATTGGTGGGCGCGTCGGGTCAAAGCGCCACCTCCGCACGGAAGAAGCCGACCGAGCACCGAGGCGGATAGTGGCGGGGGTTGGCAAGGCGGAGGACGTTATGCTGTAGGAACACGTGGTAAGCCTTACCACCGTTCCCGACGACGACCTGAGGTCCAGTGTCCTCGCTGGTCCATGCGGGCGGCGTGGCTGTGGGCGGTGCACCGTGGAGCGGCGACCGTGCCGATGTACCGCCGAGAGACGACTTTGGTGTAGGAAAGGTATCGTGGGCCAGACCGTGAACGTAGCTAGCGCCATGGGGCGGCTTTGGGCGTGGTGGTGGGCCATAGGGCGCCTGGAAGCGCCTCGGTGCCATCGCAAATGCAAGGGACATGGGTAGAGAGGGCAGTGGTGAGCTAGGTTTGGACTGGCTGGGATGGTCTCTTCGATAAGGGACCGAAAGACCAAAGTGTTCGTTTGCAGGACCAAATTCGGAGTCATTTGTATTGACATTGGTAGCATGGGTACCGAAGCGTTGACGAACGTGCCGCGCCTCGGCCGCCTCATTGACGCTGGCGGCAGCTGTTGGTGCGTCGGTCTTGGCCGTAGTGACGATCGATGAAATCTTGTAGCTCGCGGGGAGACGGCCACTCCACTGATGCGTGCGCCGGGAGTGCGCGCAGCGGTCTGGGCTTCCTCCGTAGCACATGTCACCGACGAGGATCCAGAGGCAAGGCTCGCGGCCATCTTCATCGCTGGGAATAAGTCAGCGGATGTGGTCCGGCATCACGGGCACGCGAGACGTTTCCCCACGTCGGCCTTGTGCCTGAGAGTGCCTGAGAGTGCCGTGGAGCGGTCGTGTGCTGGGTTGCGTTCACCGGTTCGGGAGGCGCGACCATCCGCAGTGCTAGCCAACTAAGAGCCGCCTGCCAGTCGGGGTTGTTGTAGTCGACGGCACGGACTGCGTCAGAAAATTGCGCCACCAATGTGGCGAGTCCTCCATAAGATGGGCAAGAGCTCGGCCGAGAAATTGGTTCACGTGAAGGAGTGTAAGCACTACACGCTGCGGCGTGTTGTTGTCGCGCACCATGTTCTAAAGAACGAATCGCTTGAGACGGGACAAAAATCGGCGTACGTGGCCGTACCACAGTGCATCACCGAGAGAGATCAGTCCGCCGATGGCAGCGAGCAAATCATCGTTGGTAGGGCACTGAGCTTCCGTGGACGGAAGAGCTGCCCCGGCGCCAAAGTCGGCAGCGAAATTCGCGTTGGTCGACCCACGCTGTAGTTGTTCTAGCTCCGATTGGGGGCGGAAGTGCATCACCGTCACTCCACGTGACCCAAGGCGGCCGCTGTACAGCGCCATTAACAATGCGGGAGGCGCGTCGAACCGGACGCAGTCGAGTTCTCGGAGGTGTAGGACGAGAGACATCGGGGATAACCACCTACCTGTTTCAGAGTGCAGCTCCTTGAATAGCCGGTGAGCCGCGAGTTGATGGGCCTGAGGAGGGTTGTACTCGCCTTTCACACGAGTCCGAGGCGCAGCAAACGTTGCTCAGCGTAAGTGACGAGTCTCGAGTGGTGGCAAGTCGTCTGGATTACCGAGAGGAGGCAGTGTCCAAGCGGTCGTCGCAGTTCTCGAAGGAACGAAATCGTCGCGACGGGCAGTCACTAGTCCAGATGCTTCCGACAGGCTTGAAGGCAGGGCCGGCGTACCCGATGCCCCAGCAGAGGTGGGGCCTTGCTGAAGTTGCCGATGGAGAGCATCGAATAGATGGAAAAGCTGATCCACCTTAGCCTCCAGGACCGAGTGGCTTGGTTGGGCCGGTAACCCGTTGGCCGAGTCGTTGGCCAAGTCGCCCGCCGCGAGGGTGCCCATGAATGTCTCCAGGTCAAAAGCGGCGGGCGAGGAATCCATTCGGAGTTGCAAGTTGTCCGGGCCGGCGGCTGCGGTGCTGCCGAGTGCAGGTACAGCTCGTGGAGCCGAGAGCTGAACGTCTTCGTCGTTGGCGTCTTCGACCAGGTCCTCAAGTGCAGTTCGGGGTGGTGCAGCGGCGGCGGCTGGAAGGGGAGAACTTGGTGGGGCAGGACGTGGCGAGGTTCCTTGTGCGCCTGCCTGGTGGTCACAGCCGGACGCGTTGGAGCGATTGTTGTTTGATTCGCCGTGGAAACGTTTGCTGGGTTCCCGCCTTCCTCTTCTTCAGACGGGCATAAACAAGGTCGGCACCAGTCACGGGGCCAACACGTTTTGGATTGCGGTTCGCCGCTCGGAGGCGTTTGGCAGCGCTCTTGGCTTAAAGACGCGCACTCGCACGACCGGGCGAGGCTGCCGCTGCATCGGCGACGATGGTACTAGACGGGCCGGCTGGAGGCAGAGGTGCGTCGTCAGGTGACGGCTGCGTCACCGATGATGAGCCATGGCCTGGGCGCGTCCCGCTCGGCGGCGGCGCGTGCATCGGATGGTCCACGGGGCTCGCAGGGGCCTGCAGGTCGATGGACGACAAGAGTACATCACGCGCGACTGGCGTCGGCGTGCTTGAGGCCAAAGGCGGTGCTGCTGCAGGATAGCGCGCTGTCGGGGGAGGCATGGCCGCTAGAGTCGAAGGACGAGAAGTGCTGCTTGAGTTGTTGGAGGTAAGTTGGAAACTGAGGGTGCTGCATGCTGCTGGACTCGATGGTTGGCTTCGACAAGCGACACTCTGTTGGGGTTCGCTCTGCCGCCCTCGGTCGCAACCGCACTTGAACACTCAACCCCCAGATCGTTGGGATCAAGTGGTTCGAGTTCACCTCCTTCCGTTTGAGGAAACCCCTATTGTTGCCGGTAGAAACTCAAATTCGGTAAGGGAGTGAGTGCAGCACCCACCTCATGCACATGGGACAGGACCCCAGTTTCCCGAACCCTTGAAATCCGCATCCGGTCTGCGGGTATACGCCGTATCGCGTATACTTTTCTTCTCCCCCACTCATTTTTGCAGCGGGGGGAAATCAGCAGCAGCCATGAAGCCATGGCGCCCGACCTGCGCGTCAAAGCGGCGGTGCGACCGCTGCACCAGGGAGGAGGGGCGAGTGATAGGGAAGAAGCGGTCGACAGCGACGAGGAGTGGCTCGACTCGTCAGCGGAGTCGTCGGTGGAGTCGTCGGGTATCAGCGGCTCATTGGGTACCGGCAGATCCACGTCCAAGCAGCGTCGTTCGGATGCTTCCGACAGTCTCCAGACAACCCAGAGCGGCGAACAGCCCGTGGTGATAGCCCCGCCGCTCGAGAAGACCGAGTTTGATTCCTGGGGCGACTTGGACTCGTATCTAAAAGCCTATTCAGCCGAGACATACCAGGTAACGTTTCATGTACTGAATATGGCAGCCGAAGCGGTTTTGCATTATCTAACTTGTTTATTCATACAATTGCTGCGTGCAGAGCTTCCGCGTTCGCACTAACAACAAGGTCGCGACGAGAAACAAGAAGATTCGAGACTCCGGGTCTATAAAGCCGCTTGTGCCCGAGGGGTGGGCTCGCTACTCGAAGACATCCACGCAGGGAAGTACAAGCCGCGTGGACAAGGCAAGAGAAAGCGGCAAGAGTCCAGAGCTCTCGAGTGTGACGTGCAGGTGTGTGTGGCGCTCAGTTGGGCTCAGTTGAGTTCAAATGGGCTTGAATGGTGTACAGTGGGTGCTGGTTGGCCATGCATGGGCTCACGTATTGTATCGTTCCGTAGATCAATGCATGTGTGCAAGTGATCGACTCGGCTGCAGCAGTTCCCACTTTCGTGCTGCGAATTACTGCTGCCCGTTTGGAGCGTAACCATCCGCTCTCCAGACATACGTTCGACCATTATCCACACAACCGGACAGCTATCGAGCCTGAGCTTGAGCTGGCGGGGACTGTTAGCGAGCTTGTCAAAGCCGGAGCCAAGAAGAAATGCATCCTGCAATTCATCCACGAGAATTCTAGCTGCAACCCAACGAGCCAGGACGTACACAATTTGGTGCGCAAGCTGAAGAAACAGACCCATACGGCTCAGACATCCGCAAAAAGATTGAAGCAATGGATGGCCGAGTTCACGCAAGAGACAGGGAATGTTGGAGGCATCTTCGTCGACTCCATCCATGATAAGGTATGAACATTATTGCTGTTACTGCGTAACCATTTTTTGCTTAACTTGTTATGTTGATGTTAGACTGTAGCCACCTGTATAACGCTGCAGACAAAGCACATGCGGGAGCTCTTCGACCGTTTCCCAGAGGTCTTGATGATCGACGCCACACACGGTACAAACTTGTCAAAGTACAAGGTTTTCTCGATCATGGCACACAACGCATTCGGGAAGGGCCAGTTCGTACAACATGCTGTTCTCCAGAACGAGCGTAACCCAACGCTTCTGACGGCCCTTGAGCAGTTCAAGCGCTACAATCCGGCTTGGACGCGCATCAAATGCATATTGATCGACAAAGATTTCGGCGAGATCGGTGTGCTGAAGAAAGCTTTCCCGGACGCGACGTTGCTGTTGTGCCAGTTTCACGTGTTGAAATATCTGCGAGAGCAGATTGCGTGAAAGGACTATGGGTTCAATGCTTGGCAGAAGCAGATACTGAACGGATTGATCAACTTGCTGGTGTACGCGAAGACGGAGCGGTAATACTTGCGCTTGAGCGAGTACATGCGCCATATTATCGATGCTGGGACTGGTAAAGTGTCAGCTGAGTCAGCTGGGTCTAGAGATATTGTGTTGGGCACCGGTCAGCCGCAGTTGGGCGCAGTTGATGTCCAGTTGGGCATCGGTCAGACGGATGTGGGCGCGGATGGTGTCCAGTTGGGCATCAGTCGGACGGATGTTGCCGCGGATGGTGTCCAGTTGGACACCGGTCGGACGGAGCTGGGCGCGGACGGTGAAGCGCGTGAAGAGTGCAAGCACCCGTTTGAAGCGTATTTCGTGAAAAACTGGGATAACTGTCGTCAAATGTGGTGCGCGTTTGAAAGGCAGAACGCTTGCACTCTGGGCAACAACACAAATAACCGTCTTGAATCTTTGTGGAAGCAGCTGAAGGAGCTTGTGGACTCCTTCATGCAAGTGGACGAGTGCATTGTGTCGATAATGGTTTATCAAGCTCAGTCGGAGAGGAATTTCTGGACGCGGTCTACAAACTATCTGTCGTGCACCACCCGAAGTACCATCACGAGATGGATTTTCTCTCGAAGTTGCTAAGCGAACACGCATGCGAGCTTGTGTACGAGCAGTACAACTTCGCGACCACCACGGCGAAGTATAATTTTCACGAGGCAGTCCCTGGAGTATACTTTATCTAGTGCGATGCGGACGATGAAAACGCATTGGATGAGCCCCATAGCGAGTACTCCGTCACGAAAACGGATTGGTCTTGCTCGTGTTTGTTCATGGCTTCGCGTTTGCTGCCGTGCCGCCATGTGTTTTTCATTCGGAAGGCACTCAACTTTGAGAACGTGATTCCTACCCAGCTTCTGGATTCTCGTTGGCTACTGTCGTCGCTTCGGGTGGAATCCGAGTTGCCCCAGCTGTCTGAAGAACCGTTTCGTGTGTTCAGAGTGTTGAAGGAGGCCAATACGTGTTGGGATTCCAACCGGAAGTTCCGCGAAGCAAATTTCGTGGCAACTTCAATTAGTGAGCACTTGAGTGGATTGGGGGGGGGGAATACCGGGCAGCGATGAAGGCTTTGCCAGTCGTTGCCACCCTTTTCAAGCATGGCGAGTACAGTACCACCCCCGAGGCAGCTGGTGGTCTTGAACACGAAGACGGCTTGAGTGATGCAGATATGGACACGACTGATGGCGCGACTGGAGGCGTGAGTCACCAGACTACAGACAGCGAAGTGGTGACCGAGGCGATGGAGGTGGTGCAAGTTATCCCGTCTAGATAAGTGGATACTATGAGTCAAACTGTGGCGTCTGCTTCTTCGGTGGAGAGCACTCAAGTTTGCGCAGACCAGTCGGGCTCAGTTGGGAACGAGGAGGGCACGGGTGGTGGCCAGTCGGGCACAGGTGGTGGCGAGTTGGTCTCAGTTGGGAACGAGACGGGCACAGGTGGTGGCCAGTCGGGCACAGGTGGTGACGAGTTGGACTCAGTTGGGAACGAGACGGGCACAGGTGGTGGCGAGTTGGACTCAGTTGGGAACGAGACGGGCACAGGTGGTGACGAGTTGGAAGCGGAACCGGCAGAGATTGTTATGGAAGCCGTGGAGGTTAGCATTGAAAGCGAGACATCTCACGAAAATGACGACCACAGCTCGATGCTTGCTCCTGCAAACTTGACCGATAATTTCCAGATCATGAGTCCTCCAAAAGCCAAGGGACGCCCAAAGCAAAAGTCACGGGCTGTCAAAGCAAAGCGGAATCAGGCGATCGCAATGGTACAGGAAGACTTGGACATGCACGAACGCCAAATGAATCTACTGACAGTTTATGAACTACTGGATGGCGAACCCATCTACAAGTCGACACACGAGAAGCTGCTGCAGTTCAAGGAGTTCCTGTTCGCCACTAAGCCGAAGCCTCCCATCGCCCACGAGATAGCGACGCCCCCCCACAAAACCACTGATGCGACCAGAAGATGTGGTGCGAATCTTCCCCATGCAATTAATCAACAAATGTACCTCCAAGGTCACAGCCTACCAAGCAAACAAAAACAGGGAACGTCGGAGATGCAGCTGGCGCTGGAGATCGTTAGCGTTGGGGTGTTCGCGAACTCTACTGTATTGCTCATGCGAAAGTGGCACACAGCAGTAAAAACCGTCAAGAAGATCAAAAGAGCTATGACCTGGATTGATCGATTAGACTTCACGCAACACAGGAACTCTAGCTTCTACGTCGAGGAGGACACCGCTATACCTATCTTGGGCTTGGCGTCCAGAGCGACAGCTACAACTGCGGCGTGTACGTCTTGCTGACATTCGAGATGTTCTGTGGGTCAGAGCCGCTCGGCCACCTCGACAAGAAGACTCTGCAATACATGCGCTACGGCTACTTGCGCATGTGTATGAAAGAAGAAGGAAGTAGCATAGCTAAGTCACTGAAATCGTTGCATCGAACTATGTTTGTTGAGTTAAAACCTTGATAATGTTTTAAGAAATTGAAAGGGAAGACCTGCCCAGCAGAACACTTCTCCCTCTTCGGACTCTGATGCTGCTGATGTCGAGCCACTCCGGCTCTTTGGCATATTCCGGATATACGCGTATAGTGTATACTTTTTACGCCGGCTCTCGAGTTGAGTGCTGTAGTGGACACATGATGGGTGTATGACGGTCACAACTGGGTACGGGTGGGTACTGGTTTGGTGTCGTAATTCCGACCTGCCCCGTCCCATGTGCACGAGGTGGGTGCAGCAACGAGTGTCATGTCGAAAACGGTTGCACACCTTTATAAAGCGATACGCTGATTCTAACAACTAAACCAGGTGGCCCGTCTATCGTGCTCAGACTTCGGAGCGAAATTTATGTGGTGATTATGTTTTGGAAGGGGTTTCGTCCCTAAACCAGTGCTGTTGCATTGGAACCGTTTGCCGCACTGGAGCCGATTTTTACGGTATTGGGCTCATTACCTAGCAGCAATAGCGTTTCACAGGTTGCTGTTTGCCTTGGGATTGGACACTGGAAGAGGTGGAGAGGGTTGAGGAGTGTTGTGGCCTCTTGAAGGCAAATCGAATAGTGATTGATTATTTGGCTCATTTGCCAGATCTACATGCAACGTGCCTTTAGCACGAGGAGGGACGCTTTTCGCGGAAACCCTCTTTAGCCCAACTGACCCATGTCAACTCCAGCAATTTCTTCAACTGCCGAGCCACACATCCAACTGGATCCAGCAGGCTGTCGCGGTCCATCTATCGGAACTGAGCTTGACACAGGAACGTGAGCTTCTTCGCTTCGCGGAAATCACCGTGGAAACTCATACTTCCCTGGAACTCACGTGCCTTGTCCGTCAACAGCACACCTAATGGCTGCTTATCCGTCGACTTCTTGGCATCCGCAATCGCAGTCGCCACGTCTTCTACACCAAGTTCCGCTAGCAAATGCTCGAATTGCTGCGGATCAAGTGCCTTAGTCACCATGTCTGCCAGATTTTCCGATGTCGGCACATATTCGACTGAAAACTTCTTTGCTTCCACCATTTCTGCAATTTTGTTGATCTCCTTCGCGTAGCCCATGACGCCATCATCGTTTTCCCACATTTGAGATGACAGCAATCGTACTTTGGTTATATACCAGCAACACTCCACTTTGATGAGTCAGACCCAACTCCTTGAGGAGTACCTGCATCCACCGCAATTTCTCCAAGCACATGCTTGCAGCGATGAGTTCTGACTTGCACGTACCGTCCGTCACCGCCTACTGAATTTTACTCTTAAAGTGAAAACCCATGCCATTGATCCGCGCGATAAATCCTGTCACCGACCGTGAAGATTCGGGACACTGAGTGTGATCTGCATCACTAAATGCACTGATCTGAAACTCATTTCTTGGCACTGCGTCGACGTGACGGCACACCAGGCCAAACGTCCGGGTCGCACTCAGATATCTGAGTACTCGCTTTGCCGCCGCGAAGTTCTCCTTCGTGTAGGCATCTGTGTATCGGCCGAGACTCCGCCCGCACTGCATTCGCGATGTCCGGTGGCGTGCACATCACCAAGTGTTGCAGCTCGCCAACAAGTTCCCGGTACGGCAATTCTGGACCATTAATCTTGTTTTCATCCTTTTGCTTTCGGCACCACCTTCTCATTCTATATCTGTGACGATCGCGATGTCCGAGCGTCACTTCTGCAGCAAGCGATCAACGAACGCCGACTGTGACAAACACAGCAGCACTCCCAGTCCATAGTGAACTTAGCATGAAGTGCACTCGGCCCAAAACCTTCATTTTGAAGCTTTCTTGCAACTCTGCGATGACTTGTTTGATGTCGTCCGGTTTTCCTACGATCATCATGTCATCGATGTACACAGTGATAGAGAAGAAACGGAAGATTCACCACCATCGCGCAAGCAGTCGAGCTCCTCGATCGAGCATTACCGAGAAGTGATTCGTGTGGCACAACAGCGCCGCCGATCGACTCGTTTTTCTCTAAGCGCCGGGCGAAACGAACACATCAAAACTGAGGGCAAGGACCGCTGAAAGTAAAAGATAAAAGCAATTTTGAGTGCAAACACGTTGCTCATTTCGTGAGCCGTAGTTCTTCGCATGGTATTCTTGTCAGCTAGATGTGTATTGATGATTCATATCTTAGCATCGCGATGATGCTGTCGCTGCTCTAGCTAGACAACTGGTCTTGCTAAAGTGGACGCTTACAATTTGATCCTTCCATTTATAAAACTAGCTCTATGGGGTTAATGGCCCTAGCAGTTGCTGGAAGCGATAGTAGGACCAGAGAAGTGTTGCGCTAGCATTAGCCCAGATATTTAGTACAACTGATATATTCCTTGTGGGCACCTACACTGGCTTAAGTGCGATTGTAGGGCTTTGGCTATCAGAAATAGTAATCGAAATATAATGCTATCACTCTTTTGCATGATCGGTTTTACTACAAAGTCCATCTAATGAACTTCTACCAAAAGTTATTCTTTCCATGCGTGCTTTCACAAATCTCAGTGATTAGCACTGATTTATGGAAAAATTTCGGAAGAGTGCAGACGGGACATAGAGTCGGATGAGTGTACAGATCTAGTGGCTGAAGCGTCGAGACGATAGGACATAACATAAATCGGGACAGAATTTGGTTTGGAGGCCACAAGTGCCTCGTTCCTTTCTACCGGGAATACATTGGCCCTTGGAAGAGCCTGCCTCATTAGAGTAGTTGATCTAGTTATTAGTATAAGTCTCGATAATACATTGGTCAGATTTGCCTACATTAGTGATCTACCTTTAAGTGCATACATCAGATCTAAGGGATTAATAATTGGGCCGAAGATCATCTGATTCTCACCACACAACGATCCCACTATAGGAAGCGGCAAGTAACGACAAGAAAGGATCCACAAAACCCCGCAAAGTAGGGCCAAGCCCCAAATCAAGGCCGAGCCTCCAGATCCAAGTTCAATTATATTACGGGTCTAGATCCAATAACAGCTGCAGAGCGAAGGCTTCCGTGCTTCTCCACCCCATCCCCACGTCTCGCCAGAACGTTCAGGACATCACATCGCTGAATCCTTTGGGGTTCCAAGAGAGCAGATCCAGCCCGCCTATGGGTACACAAGGTGAGACCAAGTTCATCAGATCACGAATCATCGGGGGGGGGGCCTCCGTGAGTCGGTAGTCTGGGCGCTGTGGTAACTGGATCGGCCTCAACCAAATTTTTGGTTGATCCCGCTACACTACAGAGCAGTTATAAGCCATCACTAGTGGCTGACTACATATCATTCTCAGCGACTTTAGTAGCAGGCTGGTCATCAGATTCATCATTGCCCTCATCCTTCGACTGGTTATCGCCACCACATTGTGTGTTTGCAGTATCCGGAGAATCGTCATTGGGGTCAGACACACCCGGAACACCGCCCGCGTCACCATTGCTTTGGTCCGACGTGCGGGTCCCACCTTATGTTATCCCCTCGCCGGGGATGCGACCTTCCCGCAAATTGTACCACAGTTAATTCAATTGTTCCAAAGCTGGCTCAAAATGATCATCTGGGAACCGCGTCCGCTCACCTCCAATTCGTAAAACCCCTTGTGTGTACGGCAGTATTCCCTTGAAAATGTTAACAACGAGCGGATCGGCACCCTCGGACAGTTGGCGTGGCACAGGGTGACTCTGCTGAACCATCTAGTAACGGAACATTAGAGTTACTGGACGCGGCCGAAACCTGGATAACATTTGAGCAATACCTGGGTGCAAAGGCGTCGAAAGACACCATGAACGGGTGACCACTAGCCTTTTTGTAAATCAAGGCGTGTCTGCATAGAAGTTTCGTGCTCCAAGGCTGAATCCGTACGGCATCCGCTGAGCTTTTCGAGGCCTCAGATCAACTTGGTTCAACTCAGCAATTTCTGGCTGAGAATAGTAGTATCAGTTTCTTGCTCAGCACCTTCAGCTGACATCAACTTCAGCTGAAGATACACATGTGAGACTACCCTCTCGGTTTTCAACCCAACTGTCTTCATCCAAAACCTGGTCAGCACATGAAGTTCAGCAGAAGTCCACTAATTTAAACCAATCATCTGGTCCGAGAATCAATCACAGCCAGATGACGGGTTCGCCAGAAAATCTGAGCGGACCTCGTCACAAATGCTATACGCAGCAATACCGAATCTTGGAGAAAGATAATCCTGAGATCGTGTAGCAGTCCAGTAAACCCACTTTCAGCAATCTCCCGCGCTCCTGTTGGTCGGCCCCCTTTAGCAATCGAATATCGAACCAACGTTTGCGACCGGTAAAGGCTGAAAATGACTTCAAATCAACGTGCCAACGTCAAAACACAAGTACATTACAAAAGCGATTAATGAACGCTCTTGAACCTGTTCACATCTCATTGCCGCTCCATATCCAACATGACCGGTCATGTTGGTTTTTCCCTTGCGCATAATCATGATGATGTTTGTGGGCCCTCGTCAGGTAAAGACAGAGATAGCATGCCCGAAAACTGTATGAATTTCCGTGATGCTCCTCGAGCAAGTATGACAAGACCAGCCAAGAAATCAAATCAATTGCGTAGCGCCGTTCCTGTCGGCTGTTCAAACAGGACATGTTAAGTGAAATTCTATCGACCAAGTTATATCCATCTAGCACACTCCCAAGGCCTCTGTCCGCGTACGCCTCCATCTTTCGCTTGTTTTCTCCGCGGCGCAGCATATTCACCAGAATTTTAAGGGCCTTCCCACGGAGATGTGGGTGTTGCTTCATACCTATCGATTTATGTGACTGATACAAATCAACAATCGTCTTGATGTAAGCGTCCACGTGGGGCTCCATCTGCAGCCTTCAAGCTCTTGTTTCCGCGGGGTATGACAAAATTGTCGAGATAATCTACTAAACTTAGACTCGTACTCGAGATCCATTAAAACAAATGCTTTGTTGAGCACAACGCGCGAAAGTCATCCTGCTTACTCTTGTACTGTTGGATAGTGTTAGCAGGCCGGATCGCAGCGTAGCGGGCCATGACGTTTGTCACAGCACGCCGCAACGCGCTGGTATTACGAGTATCCACAGGCAAATCGTTGGTCATGCTGTCGGAGGGTGAGTTCGCGTTCCTTTTAGCGATGTTAAACTAAAGCAAAGAGATACGTCCGCGAGGGGTGGTAGGCAAGATCGTCTCTGTCAGAAGAACGCCACGTAAATGAGTAGCTGCAACGAGTTGAATACCCTTTATGGTTTTACACGACTGATGCACTGCTACAGGAATGGTACGCTAGTGAAATACTGGTCACATACTTTCAGATACGCCCGGGTTTTTGCATCGAGGTCGTCGGACGCGGTCCAGACCTACTGGTAGATGTTGCAGTGGTTTAATAGGCGAATCCTCGGGCGACGGGAACGCGTCATGCAAGACACTCAGGCGCAGTATAGACCAGAAAATCCAGTGATGTACAGCTTATCAATAGCTCATTGTACGGTACGGCTATAGAGGCAAGGAGGTTAATAGCACTTCACCACGCCGACTCAGATCCGTGGCCAGGCCTAGGCGATCAACCGAGTCATTCGGGACGAGAATCCTGTGTCGTATCTTTTCTGGCTCACTTTCGCAGCCTTGTGGTGAAGGCTTGTAGAGTGTATCACATGTATACAGCAGGCCTCTTCTATTGCGGAATTTCTCACAATATCCAAATTAAGCTAATTTCGGGACCAAAGTAGGTTTTATTATGCCTTTCTTCGATTTTGCCAATCAATTCGGACTTTTAATTCGGACTTTGGATCGTCAGCAAGGATGGGACAAATCGTTTGCTGCGGCATCAATAATTCGGACGTCCAATTTATGGGTCAGGGTATTGGCCTTTGCCCGTAGACACAACCAGTCACCTCTCAGTGTGAACCGTACGATATTCCTGAGGGAACGCCTGGGCGTCGAGATCTTGCGCCCTAACTACTGAGTGTTTGACTGTTCTGTTTGGTGCGTTAGCAAGCAAGGACACACGACTAGCTCGTCCACAAGCGGGGCAAGGCGGTAGACTGTATCTGGCGACGGCATGAGTGTACATGTGGAGGCCGTTATGCTGCCATTTTTGTTCTAGATGACTACGTGTTTTGTCCTATAGCGCGCTAACTACTGGGTGTTTGACTGTTCTATTTGATTGATGTAGAGACAATGAATGGAGATGCAATGCAAACAGAGCTCCCACCTCAACTTCACGGCCGTCTGAGCACTAAATCGGGCGAGCAGTTGACCCCATGCCGTGATCGACTACCAGGCACGACTTCGCTTTCATGGTGGCGGATGGCTACGCTGTTTTGGTTGGACACATCAAACGGATCTTTGAAAGTGCAAACGGGTTGACATGGAGTGAGCCTGTAGCTGTGTACGCAAAACCGACCAACAGTGCGCCTCAAAAGAAGTACGTGCAGCTCTCCGACAATTCAGAAGAATTCAAAAGCCAGTTGGAAGTGATTTGGCACAAGGCTCGGCTACACAAGCACGGCCACGTTGCTTTTGTGCTGCAGCTTTTTTGTTTACGTTCCGCGGGCCCGTGCGCAACGCCTAACAACACTCTGACGTGCCACCGACGCTCGTATTCAAGAGCAGCTACCTCGAGTTGCCGAGTACATGCGTGCACACCAAATTGAACACGCTACGCAGCCGTCAGTCAAGCTCGGTTGCCGGAAGGTACACCCACGTCTGTACCGGATAACGCTACGCTCCGGCAGTTGCAATTCATTGACTGCTAAGCCGCACAGATGGACATCTCGCAACACCAACAGCAAGCCGCTGAAGAGTATTGTCTCGTCCGAGCTCGCATGCATGGCGTTGTCGTGCCTCTAGTTCTAAGTGTATTGGATTTACGGAAGACATTGGAGCTTCCTGCCTACAGTTTACGACCCCCGTTTCGAGAGCCGCGCGATCTGGAAACACCGGATCCTGCTCAAGACATGGAAGATGTGGACCATGCAGATTCAGTGGAGGGCAACTAATTTTGCACTGGAGAAACTACAAAGACGGTAAGTTTATTTCGTTCGTGTGATACCCACAATGGCCGTACAGGTTTAACGCAACTGTTTCGCTACGCTTGGTACAGAAGTGCATTGCAACCTTCAGCACGTCTTCTGGTGCTTCGCGAAAAGCCAAGTTGGCGTGTCGTTGAAGATACCGCTTCAACAGAGAGAACCCAACGTCGATTGGGCTTAGGTCGGGTGAGTAAGGGGGCAGAAAAATATAAGAGCCCCAGTGGCGTGGATTAGATCTTGGAGTTCTTGATACATGTGGATCTTAGCGATGTCGAACACAACAATTGAAGGTGGCATCGACCAGGGATTGAGAAAGGGAGCTATCTTGTTCTTGAAAACGTCGTGGAAGTTACGCCTGGTGAAGGTATCGTCGGTTGTCCCCCACGCGAAGAATCCGGTGGCGTCCGTGAACGGAGGCTCGCTTTCCTCGAGAAAAAGGAATACTCAAATTGACAGGTGTGTTGCGAGCAGACCACCCGCACCGTCTTAGCACAGACCTGTACATACAGTAGATTAGAGAAAGAAAATATTTAAGCATTGAGATTTCTACAATACCTTCCGTCTTTTGATGTTTCATCAACGAAGACGAGTTGATCGGGACCACTGTAAAATGGACTTAGTCTTGCCATAAACACTCGTCGCTCATGAGGGAGGCTTTCACGAGCTCGCTTTGTCAGCACCTTGCGAGTTACCCAAGGTCGAAGAGCAGGGCACGACAAATCGTAGCGTCCGAAAGGCAGCGACCACTACGAAATTTAGCTAGAATTGCCTCGCGAAGTTCTTCAAAATAAAAACATGCATGGTTTTCCACATGTTCTGACACAAACAAACACACCTCTTGGGGTCACCTTGACTTCTTCTCGGCAGCAGCCTTTTTGTCGACGTTACCTGTCATTTTGAATCTTTGGTACCATCTAGTTAGACTTCTCTCTGAAATGCCAAGCACGGTAGCCACTACACTCAACGGTATGTCATAGGCATAAGTGAGAACAATGGCACGCCACCTCAGATCAAGAGAAAATGTCATGTTTTAGAGCGCTGGCACTTTAGGCCTATGTTTTGGCTGCGGAAGTCAGAATACTGATCGTTTCGTCAGCAAACGGAGTCTGGCTGATTCGTAGGGGGTTACTGGCTGCCAGGGCTTCATGTTCAATCTGACTTTTGTCCTTAAAAATGAAGTTTAAATGTGAGGCAAACTCAGAATTACAAAAGTAGGTACCAGTGAAAAACATACTTTTTTACTTCAGATTAGACAAAACATGCAGCGGGGCTGCCGTAGCTCTTTGCTTAGAGGAAGCGTTAAGGTCCACGACCTTCGCTCTTATACCAAGAACAGGTGCGAGCCAAGGGTAATCCGTACCCGGATCCTAGAGTCTTCTAGGAACCTTAAGAAAGGTATATAAACTCTACTCTGTGTTTTCCAAACTGAATGTATTAGTCTTAAGGGCGGCCGGGCCGCCCTGGTGCGAATGTCCTACCCTAACTATCGACCATACTAATACCTAATCAAATGCATACTCGTGGCTCTGAAGCCACGTATTGACTTTTGTTATCTATCGAGTACTGAGAACTCCTTTCTGTTATCATGTGGTCACACCACTTAGTGTGACACACACCAATGTAGCCAGGTTACGTGCAACCCCCGTGTATCCCCGTTACACTCTCCCCATCAAGATTCCGGATACGGCGAGTCGTATCCGGAAAATGTGTTTTCTTTCAAACACAAACGGCCCGAGGCCATGGCGGAGGCGCTTATGCGCAGGGCGCTTCGCCTCACGCGTGCTACACGCATCGGCAAACGTTGCCACTTCGCACCAACATGGTGCACATCCTTACCAAGCACATGACGCCGCTCATGTTGCGCCAGGGGCGCGATTCGAGCTTGTGGAGGGGCTCCAGACAGATCCATGATCTAAGAGCCGCCCTTCCAGCGTCAATGACGGTCGGTATCGAAGCACATAACCCCAAAGGGGTGGCGCACAAGCTATTGGAGGTGGCGCGTACCGCGCATGCACTGACAGTGCAATCTAGGTGTGTGCCAAGCGGCATTGTGAGTCTCAGACTCGTCGTGGCAAACGCCACACGTGGTGTGACCACGGAGTCGGTCTCCAATGCAGCGGGGCTACCAGACGCCGCGCGTCAGCTTCAGAAGCCGTTGACACAGCGAGTGACTCAGCGGAAGAGTATTCCGGTCCGCCTTTGGCGTCGATGCTTCATCGTGTCGGCGACAATCCACACAGTGGTGTGAGACTCAGTGCGCTAAGAGCGCAATGGCTAACGCCGCATTAGTAGTCCCAACAACAAAGGGGCGGACGAAGTCCAACAACAGTTGTGGTTCTTGCTGCATGGTGTGAGACTCGAACCCACACCATCAGCGCAGCACCTACCACTCGGCGAAGCCGTGATATAAAGACCACCAAGGACCAGGTCCTAGTGCCGCACATCAGCCTGCGGCTGTGGGGCTTGAACTCTCAATCACTTGCGTGGGCTCGTCGAGCACTAACCACCAGGCTAATAAGCCCACGATATCGATGATACTCAACATCATCATCATCACCTTTGTGATTAAGTTGCCTCAAGGCAACCGCCCAAGACGGGCGTCTTGTTTACTTCGCTTCATTGAAGCCACAGCGAAACGCTTTAGCATAAGCTTGAGCATCTCGCTTGCTCTAACTGCATGAACATCAGTAGCACGCCGTGCTTAGTGTTACAGCAGTCTGAGGCCAGAACCTGAGCTCGGTCACTGACCCTTTAGCTCCCCCACTTAGTGGGAAGCACGGTTCAGCCGCGAACGCGGCCGGAGGCGTTGCAGACGCTGCTGATCTAGTTGATCAAAAGCATCAACGACGTCTGGGCAATCTTGCCGAAGGGGTACCTCGAACTCCCGCGAGTTCTGCGAGTGAGGATATCCTCGCTACTTCACCAGATACTGGTACTGACCCTTACGGCAGCGTCGTGCCAGTAGCCGTTCCACATGGTAGTGGAGTTCGCCTTGCTCATCGAGCAGCGCCGGAGGCGGGCAAGCTGTGGCTGGGCTCTCTGCGGGCACCGAAGGGCTGTCGTCGTGACGACTCTGAGTTCCACTCGAACTGCCACTGCCTTGGCGTTGTTGCACCCTTGGTGCCAGCTCATCAGAGCCCACCATACTCGGGTCGTGGTAACGCTTGAGCAAGCCCACGTAGAACACGGGATGTGTTCGCATCTTCTTTGGAAGGTTGAGCGTGTACGCTAGGCCCTTCTTGGCCACGACCTTGAATGGTCCGATGAAACGAGGACGCAGCTTCGTCTTCAAGACAGCAGATACTGCATGTGTTGGCAAGTTCTTTGCGTTTAGTAAAACCAGGTCCCCGACCTCAAAGCTTTCAACATTGCCTCTGCCTCGTGCATCAGCTTGTTCCTTTTGCTTATCCTGGCTTTCAGCCATTGCATCTCGCACGTGTCGAAGGACACTAAGACGCGTTGACAGAAACTCGTCAAGCTGTTTGCGAACAGCAGTAGGGCTGAGTATTCCTTTACCAAAGGATAGAACGGATCCGAGGGATCTTGCAGGATCGCTGGATCCACTCCACGCATTGAGCGCCTTCTTGGTGTCCTCCAGGACAGCTTCATCAAGAAGCGACGAGGAGTTAATCTCCTCTTCTGGTCGAATTATGACCACATCGGCGAGGTCCCCTGCCCGCAGGCCATCGCCAAACTCGGCGAGGGACATATCGTCCAGCTCCAACAGAGCACTTAAGTTGGGAATGGAGTCGAGGCTGATGTCGCCCTCTACCTCCCCCGTCACTCCATCCACAAGAGTGTATAGCTGTTCGCTATCGTCTGCCACAGACACTCCTTGTGCGAAGGATGACGCTTGGCGTCTAGCCGCTTGAATCTATGCGGCGTTGCCTCCTCTTCATAGAGGTAGTGCGTCTCGAAGAGACAATCGCACCCACGCCCAGGGCGTCATCAGGCGTGTCCACCTCGTCTTGCTCTGACAGAGCCTCGATGTCTGCATCGACATCCGATGATGTACTGCTATACCCGCAGTCTTCATCCGGTGGTTCGCCTGTGACGTGTATCACGAAATAAAACTAACTCGAGATGCCAGTAAGCTGTTACCGTTACGAACCTCTACATATATGCGGCGACAGACTGTCTAATCTGAGGAGGCCAGTCAGCCCAGCCGCTCCATTGGTTGTACGTGTAGGCTTCTCTTGATGTCTGCTCACGCTTAGCGATCCTGAACAACGGGCAGCCGATGGAGGTTGCACGAATGTCGTTCTTGTCCGACTGGAGCAACATTCACCCTTTGAGATAAACTCTCACGGGATATCTGATGTATCGTCAGTTTAGCATGCACTTTATAAGGTGATAAGTTTCGCAATATTACAAAAGTATCCAATTATGCGTTTATACAGGAAACGCGAGGGGTTTGCGATCCCACTAAGACTCTGGATATAAATATCCAGAGAATAAGGTGCTTTGAGTGACTACGGCGGTTTGTTTGATCGATCTTGTTTGCGCGTGTCAGTGCCTCGACAGAGAAGGCCAAAATTGAGAGACATATACGCAGCTATTGGTATTGAGGATGACGGTGACTACAGTGACGACAGCGCGGACGAGGATTTCATCGCCAACGAGGAAGATGATGATGAAGAGTTGGGTGATTTCTGCGTATTAGGGTCCGATACTGATCGCCCTCCAGCAACCAGTACGAATGTGTGGAATTGGATTTATATTGTGCGATTGATACTAATGAAAACGGATGTGTGATGTGCCTTGCGCAGCGCCCAAACACCTTAAGAAGAACATCAAGACAAAGCAGACAGACATGGCGCAAGCAGAAACAGGTAAGGTTGTTTAATGTTATGTATGGTTGCTCTACGACGTAAAGTCGTTTTAGCTGTAAATGGTTGCATAATGATTGATGCATCTACTAATGTTATTTGACGTTGAATTTTGCAGGTGACGTATTAAAAATGGATGCGACGAGAACTCAACATTCTCCACATTTGATGCAGTCATCCCCGTTGAGCCGTCCATCTTAGAAACGAAAGGTGGAAGATACGAGCAAGTTTACGGACGATATCAGTGGGGACACGAAGGCTGCAATTCCGGCAAATTCTTCAACAGAATGTACGCCAAGAATTCTTGGATGAGATCAATGCGATGAACGACAGCGACGATGAGATTGTGAATATCGTCCGTCCCTCCGTTCGCCCATTTTCGTCTTGGGACGAATTCGACAAACATTTCAAGATTTACATGCGGAAGTACAACTTACAGTTTCGCGTGCGCAGCTCCGAAACAACGGTGAAATCAAACATGTATGGTTGTGATGCTCTTGGCTTAGATGATCCGTTTCACGACTAATAATACTATTTTGGCAGAAGATGTGAAGAGCAATTGCCTACGGAATTTAAGTACACTCACAGGATATATCGATGTACTCACGGAGTCTCGCTGAAATCGAGGTCAAAAGGACATCGTAACCGAAAGCAGCGATACTGCAAGTGCAAGGCTCGATTAACGCCTTATGTTAGGCATGTAGCGGGCACAAAATACGACATCGTGATTCACAATCAGGTACAGGATACTATTGTACTTTGGTTACTTTATTAATGCGGTACTCACTTCGTTTACTGCAATCAGAATCACACCCATTCACATCCAACGACGACTACACAAGCTTCGGCGTACCAGACAACGAGTACGCTTCCACTGGACAACGAAGATGTAGAGGATGTCAAAACACTGGCGGACGCACGGGTATCTTCAACTCGCATCACCAACTTCCTGAACGAGCGCATTGTTTGATGAACTGTGTGTGCAACAAACTACCCGCATTTGCTAATTGTTTTTGTGCTGTTCGTGTATTTACAGACTGTAAAGTGACTCCGCAGCAAACAAAAATCCTGATCCGTAGTATTATGGGTCAAGATTCTGCCCAAGATAGGCTGAAGGACATACTCCATGCTCTTCGGCAGCTTGACGGCAGTGACGTGCTCGTAATTCAAGATCAAGCCCTCATGATGCGCGTGGAGTGGCACGTAACCCACTGAGCGATGAGTCATCGCTGCATGCTGCTAGCATGGTCGGCAATACGCCGAGGCACCCGGGGCACGGCGCTCCTGATGCGCGCGGAGCGGCGCGTAACTCGTGGAGCGGTGTCCGTCGGAACGACGATGTACTGCTGTGTGCCGATAACGACGTAGTCAGTTCTCAACGGAGGCATTCTGGGCGCGGCCCTAATGTTTGTGGAGTGGCACATCAAGACACGCGGGTTGCAACAATGACCGGTGAGCTAGGATGTTTGTACTGAGAGTCGCACTCAACCGGTACCTGGAAGACGACTGTGGTACCTGCAAGACAATCATGGCGATGACGTGCAGTAACATCAAGTTGTCCGTGAGTGCGAATTTCGGTGTTGCTCTGCTCATCGTGTTGCTCTGCTCATTGTGGCAACCTCCTTGGCGCTGCTGACGATAAGATTGCGCGGCCGTTGCTGACAGTTACTTGATGTCTCGACTATTATAGGCGCACCAAGGAGATGCTGCGCGCAGAAGAAAGTTGCAGATTAGCTTGGTCGTACACTGGTGCCAAACCACTGACTTTTTGCTTCGCCTGGAACGAGTTGAGATAAAGGATAATAGTGTATTTTTACGGGTGTTCTCCATCTTCCATTGTCTGTAATCTACGACTCTCTGCTAATGCATTCTCACTTGGTTTGAAGTAGTTCAAGAACGTCATCGTAAGAGGCGCCATGAGGTAAAGTTGTGATAAACTTCTCACCCGCGTCACAGCTACATAAAATGCTGGTTTTTGGGGAACTTTCCGAGTTGGATGTCGAAGAGGTGCAAGAATCATGTTTTCGACGGTGATGCCTTGGCACTTTTCGGTAGTCAACGAATACGCGGGTACCAACGGTGCTTGCGAGATTGAAACAGCAAACGACCTGTTATTCAATTTGATGGTGACCTCCACTTCGGCCCTTTTGCAGATGGGGACTACTCCAAGCGGTAAGGTTGGAAAGAATGAATGGGTTGCGTAGTCTTTAAATTTTACGTACACAATGTCGGGAGGCAACGAGTGACAATGCTCGATCAACCCTCCCTCTCCCATTTTTATGTCGACGACGTCGTGTTCAGCTGGTCGGAAGCCAACCACGGCTCCAATTGATCCATTTGCCAATGTTAAAGCAGGCGATATGTTTTCGTAGACTGCACCATCGATCCAATTGCAATCTCCAGGAGAATTATCATCCCACCCGTCTTGTCGTCACGAATCGAATCAAGTGACCTTCGCAGATTTTGCAAAAGTGGATGCTTTTTCCTTCTAACACTAGCTGGGAATCGATGCAAAGGAACTGAAATATTGAATTCGGATCGTAGCGCGTTTGAAGTCACTAGAATAGGACAAAACCCGTTCACTCCTGAGCGGCTCGATCTCCAATTTTCTTCGTATGCAATTTGATTCACTAACTTGATGTCGTCTTCGC